>JANTFA010045562.1:0-25845 GCA_026413405.1 Phytosciara flavipes | reverse complement strand
AACAATTTATAACAATAATAAATGTCTACATGTGAGACTCATAAGTACGCAAAGTTTGTGAATTTGTACTTCATTTGCATTGTTTCAAGCAATCCATTTGTCAATTGTTTGAAACTTTCATTTTCGTATTATTTCCGCGTGAATTCTTCGGATCAAATTTCTGATATGCAGATGCAAGCCACAGAATTGGACTAAAAATAGCGATCGGTATTGAAAGTAACATAGAGCTGACGATTAAAGTCAATTCGTAGCTGAACAGCTGTAGGAAGACCGATGGTTCATTCGACTTAGTTATTCTATCAGTGCATGATGTATTCAAAGATTTCTGAGAAACAGTCGGTTAGACTCCAATGTACTTGTAAACTATACCAAAAAGGTACATTCTCACAAGTGTGACTTGTGTTTTAAAATGTATAGGAAAAGTGAGGGCAAGGGTCAGTGTGATCTTTCAAAGTCAATTTATTCATTTAATCAGCCATCTTGAGACTAATGTTGATAGCTGTTTCTTCACCGTTAGTGTAAAACGTTGGTAGTTCTTCTCTACAAATACAAAAACTTCAAACTCTTCATTTACGATATTTCGTAGCTTGAGCTCTTCATCAGGCTAATTCACATTATAAACAAAAATAAAAGCTTTTCTTATCTCAGGTACAAGCGGGGTATATATTGACAATCAATGTAAAGAGACGGCAGATAATTCACAAAATTGTTCCATAATTTTCGTATTGAACACCTCAAATTTCAAAGATTGTAGGAAAAAACTCATTATCTGAACTTGACCAATATCTTCGTCGAGAATCAATGTCATCAATTCCTCACAAATATGACTGCTACACTTCACTTTGAGTGGCTTGGGAAGTGTTAGGCCTCTTTATCTAATCCAATTATAATTAAATTAAGTTTTCTCTTTTCAATGTGGATGGATGTGTTCTCGGTCCAGGCACATGTAGCTTTCCATTCACCTTGAAACTTTGAAGTTTAGCTGAAAAAAAAATGTAATTGAATTTTTCAATGTAGGAACCATTATTATGGAATGAAAAAGTCGAATCTCTTTAGCAAATAATGAGCTTAAGGTAGTTGATTATGATGGTTAGCTGTTAGCACATTACTTTCAATGATATTTTCTTAAATGCTTAATATTCTTTGTTGAAGTGTTAAAGTGTGTAAATGGTTCTAACTAAACAGCCTCGATTTAAACAAACACACGCGCCACGGTTCTACCGGCAATACCATGGCCGACGATAAATCTCTTCAAACCAATGGATGAATAACAATTACAAAATGGACATAGATCTGTAAATGTACAATGTGTAATTGTAGCATCTGATTTGATTACTCAAAACAATGGAACAAAATTCGGATTCGGAGGTAATAATCAAAATGACACTTTACAGAGGTTAGATTTTCTGAAATCGAAAGTCTCTTCCCAAGCATGTGATCAACGTTATATTTCAGCAAATGAATGCTTTTCAGCGCGAGTCAAATGTGAGTTACTGTAGGTTAAATGTACTGCACGATTCGTAAACTCGATATTGCTATTTAGGTCTTTTTACGATCCAATGAGCATAGATATACACACTTTTGGTTATTAATTACCTAAGCAAGCATGGGTGTGAGATAAAGAATGTTTTCTTCAATTTTATTATATCTCGTTTACGGCTAATTAATGGATTAGGTTTAGGAGTTTTTGCCCATAAAAATAGTTTGGATTGTGTCTTTTCAGGCTCGTACGAAGTACGAGGGACTCATCCTTTCACTCTTACGTTTGTAACACGTCAAATTCGAATCCCTAAGTCAGTTCAATATTTACTTCGGTCACCCCAAACTTGATGGGACGTTTTTTTCCTCGTTTCGTATTCACAAATGCTAGTTTAGGTTTATTCTTAGTTTAGGTCTGGTTGAGGTTTCTCGCATTTATTACCGGCAGCACTGCACATACAAAGTTGATAGATCGTGCAAATAAAAGGTATTCACTGCACCAATTCAGGAAAAAAGTCGAATAGTGTTCGGACGTTCAAGCTCATAGAGTGAGCCCATGTCGAACCGTACATTAATTTGAGTGGTAAATTTCATCGCATTTTCATAAATTTTTTAGTTTGTAAAGTAATGATGACAGTAAAGTGGTGCTATGTTAACAGTGACTTAAGAGTATGGCCGCCATCTTGAAAGTTTGGCGTTTTTGCCTATATTTTCAGTGAATTCCATACGATCTTCGAAAACTTTTTTTTTGTTTGAAAGATAAAATGAAAACGTGACAGTGAAGAGAAAACTGTGACCGTGAAGGGGAGAATTGTTTTTGTTGACCTAAGAAAATGGCCGTCTCGAGTAAATTTCACCTGATTTTAGTGGAGTATTTTCTCAAATTAGACTAAGTACGGGACTTTCGAAATTGCTGTAAGCAGTTTCAACAAGGAATGGAATGATTCAAATATGCAGAGTAGTTTTCAGGTGTACAACTTTCATAGACACCGAACGAGCTATATGTCGTACACTACTCGTACGGGTCTTCCTCATCTTTCTAAATGACATTGCAAAAATTATTTACGGAAATTAGGGCAAAACAGTCTTGCACTTTTTGAAATTGTTTTAAAATTACCAAACAACAATTTCTTTCACAATGCGCCAAATAACCATTCTGATTCTGCATATTTTTTGTTGGTTGTTTGGAATAACATTTTACGTGCGTCTATTCTTATTAAATAAAATAAAAATTCGCAGTATCATGCTGAGTGTAATTTGCGTCAGCGATATGTTTAAATGCAATTTACACTACTAATTTTCGTACTTTGGACTATACCATTTTCATATGATTGGACTTGGACTGTAATAATAATTCCAAAACAACACCACACCATTAATTAGCATTCAATCATCTTTTGTCTGATTTAACCAGTTTTAATGATTGCTAATGACGTTTTTGTCGTTGAAACGTAATACAGATGGACGTAAAGGATATGAAAAGATAGACAAAATTTGAATGTTTTTTTTCTCTCTTGTGCGATCTTTTACGCAGTACGCACCAAGACCAGTCGGTTCCTCAAAATGTTAAAACGTAACCAATTTTGCTTTATTGATGAACATTATTTTAATGATCAAATCCAAACTTTCTTCGATATCAAGACATCGAAAACACTATAAAACCGAATTACAAAACATTTCTTTTATTTCGATTTTTATAAACTCCACTCAAAACCGGATACACATCGTTTTTGCATATGATATAAAACATATCATAAAATACGAACATAATTTACAAAAAAAAACTTGTGTATCAAAAACCCAGCCGAAAAAAAAGTTTGGAAATTTTTTTTGAAAATGCCGCTCAATCTGGGGGCTCTTTTACATATTTCACATACGAACAGTCTCAAAATGGACAGTTTTGCGCTTGTGAAAGAGTGTGTTTTTATGTGAAATAACAATTTTCAAAAAACGGACAGGCAACCAAAATCATATTCACAGAAATCAACTATCGGACGGTGTGTGTTCGAACTATGTATCTCTTGGTATGAACAATTTTTTTGGCTATTCTGACACACCTGTGTTAACAAAATTAACAAATATCGATTTCACCTAAATGGACAGATGAATGATTGTCTGGCGTATAAACATAAGTACAATAAATACGATTTAATCGTATACACGAAAGAGTGAGAGAGAGAGAGAACAAAAAGTCTTAATGAAAATATTTGGTTTGTTAAAGTGAGACACACACATCTCAGTTGACACTTCCACCCTTAATCAAATATTGTGGCTCATTCCATGACATGTGATGAACGAAATGGGGTCTGGAAATAGGTTGGGACCACATGGAACCGTATCTGTTCTACTGGTTATCGCTTTCGAATGAATCAAGTATGCTTGAGTTTGTTAGTCACGGGACAAGGTCATGGGTTACTACATATATGTGTAGTGGTTGACCCGAAACGTAAATAATATCCAGACTCCACAATCATTACAGCCATTATAATCGACGGTATTGTTTCAATAGAAAACTGTTGACTGGAGTGTTGTTTTCGGTTTTAAATTTGAAAAGAAAAAACATCTTAAAAGTTGAACCCATCTGTGTTGTGTCTGTATAATATTCATAATGATGGGAATACCAACATTCACTTTGAATATGAATGAAATGCACAAGTCATACCCATTACACTGAGTGAACCCAATTATGTGTATCATAATGCTTCTAATGTTATAACATTTTCCGCTGTTATCATTACATAATCACTTATTACCATATTCAAATGCATGTTGTAAAGGCTTAATCCGTTGATGTATCTTGTAATGTTGAGTGATTCGAATATAAACCAAAGATTTTGTGTATACAAATTATGTTGTTGCTGTTGTTGTTGTGGCTGCTGCTTTTGTATACAAAATCTCGACACTATGGCAATTCACAAAACAATTTTTTCGTTTTTTTTACTGTTTACCATTCATATTTTTGGCTCCACATTGTTCATAGTCGAGTCGATGTGTGCATAAGGTAAAAGATCGTGAGTTGTTCTAATGGGGAAGTGATCCGTATCCAGGACAACTCACTATTCTATGAACCGTGACTTGTCGATGGATTGTTGGGCAGTTCTTTCCTAAGTTCTTTTCTCTTAGATATTTTGTGATTTCATTCGTCCAGTCCACCTCTCTGGTGGTTTGCCTCTAGGTCTTGCGTGAAAGGTGGTCTCTAGTTCATATGGTTGTTTTGGTCCCACGTCCATCTGTTCTCCTTGCAATGTGCCCCGCCCAACTCCACTTTAGAGATGCTATTCTCTCCATGACACCAACGACTTTTGTTTGCTATCAAATGAGTCTTTCTGTCTCTAAGCGTAATTCCAGATGCTTTTGTTGACATTTTCGCTCCATACGTTATCTCATGTGTCAAACTATTTACGTTTCATCATCTGTCATGCTGTCATCTGCAAAAGGGAGATTGCTCAGTTACTTAGAATAGAAAATTACATTCAGACTACTGATGACAACATTGAAAAAACAATTTTGTGTCAAGCTCAACTGTGTTGCATTAGGCCAACTCACGTTCATTTACCCTTTAATGTTCGAACAATCTTTTTTTTTGTTCTGCTCAAATGTTGGGCATGCATGTTCCATGATATCATTTCGTTTTGTCGTTTTGAATATGTCGTTTTTTCTTCGTCTTCAAATTGATTATGTGTAAAAGCATAATATAATACACTGGCACGATTAATGTCGACGTCATGAGTGTGGATATAAACAGTATGTGGAAAGAAAAGTGGGTGTGTGTAAATAAGCCGATCACAAGCATAATAATACATAAATATGATACCGAAACCACACACTATCGACAATAATTCTATAAACTAAAAGAGAAGAAGAAGAAAAAAAAACGCGCTAGCGCTAGCTATCATCACGTCATTTATACAAAATCTAATATTTACATTGAAGTTTATTTTGTGATGTATCGTTTATTCAATCGAACCCGCACAGACAGTGGCTGCTGAACAATAAATAAAATTCAAAATTCACTTACAAATTCTAATAAATGCTCAACATATACACCCACAATTCAATTAGTGAGTTTTACGAATTATAATTTCTTAGACACTCATGATATTCTATAAATATCATCTCTATTACAGAGGCAGAAGAAGACTGAAGACTGTACGCAATTTACATTATAACCCAGTTCTATTCATTCGTTCAATTTATATGACTTAATGAATTCTTAATTAAAATAGAAATTCTTTCACTCAAAATATTTCATTTTGTTTTTTTTTCTTTTTTGCAGATAGATAGAGAGTTACCAGAAATGGCGTATCTTATAAATGAAGTGTACGATTGGTACAGAGACCTAATGGACAACAGGAGTGGTAAGTTATTTCAATGATCATTTTACTGTATGACTAAATAAGTAGCTTTCAATTAGTAACTTTTTACTCGAGGGCCCATTCATAAATGACATCCTACGCAAGGGGGATGGGGGGAGGAAATTGTGTGTGAAAACTGGACAGGGGAAAGGGTGGTGTCAAGCCATATAAGATGTCCGGAGAAAATAATCTTTGAAATACACTTGCGAGACTCGTGAAACGAAGTAAAGGCTGTCATGTAAGTTAATTTAAAAGTGACAAATTATATTCTCCGGTTTTTGCCACTCAAACGTTACACACACTCACTGTCTATCGACTTTAACAGAAAGCTGCTTTGCCTCCAGCTGTTAGCTGGACAACCGACTCAATGAACTCTACTGAACATGATTTTTCAGATTTTCTGGCCCGCTCTTCAAGGGGGGGGGGGGGGATTGTATCTGAATATGGACGTCATTTACTAGGGGTAAACATTTTTGCATGGAATTGAACGAGGTCGAAAGTCGACCAAAACTCCAGGATGTCATTTATTATATGACAAAACTGCAGTTCAAACCTCGGGCATTCTGCTCAAAGAGCGCTAAAACATAGCAAAGGATACGCAAATACTAGTCGGAAGTGACAGTAAGGGGAGCAAATTTTGGTCGAAACTGGCATCAACATAGTATTTTTTAGTCCAGTCCGGGCCTAGGCGTGACGAGCCCATCCCGAATTTAATTTTTAAAACCCTTGAAACTGGCAAACTCGGTAAAATTGAAACGCCCAGCTCAACCCAAATTCTATTTTTGAAACCCTAGTACCCGAAGTATTCTTTGGACCGACCCGAATCTTTTTTAGCTATAATTGCCTTCCGATGTACATAGCTTTTCATATTGATCAGCTAGCGTGATAGCGTGAAGAGAAGAGGTTGAATCAATTCGAAAGAAGAGTATGCAAAGGAATCAATTCAACACAACACACAAAAATTAGACATTGTTCGGTCGCTCGGAGCAATGACCCCTATGTTTATAAATTTCATACATAAGCAATATTACAAGTTTGCTCTTATGATTAGGAACCAATTAACATATCGCCAGTGCCGTAGTCGATGTTAACGAAGCGACTGATCAATAGAACACACTTAAGGCAGTGCGTGCTCAATACATATTGCTAAATCTCAATTTGGCACGATGCTATTAAATCTGTGTTCTACATTCCATTTGAGTGTTGTTAGAATAAGCAACCGTTCAGACTTTTAAACGAATTGTTGAAGAGCGGCTCTTGTTGTAATGATACCCTGTGCTGAAATTGAAAATGTACACCCGGAAATGAAATTCATTGAAAACTGATTTGTCGCGAAACTAGTGACGCATTTACATTATGCCTTGACGCACACTAGAGTCACTGAGTGAACGGTAATAATCTCGACAATTTTTACATAAATGTCGTTCTAATTACGTCCAATACATTCGCTTCAATTAATCGTTATTGCGCCTTCTCCACATCGACTCCAGTATTTAATTCATTAGAATCAGAGCACTTTTGTGCAATAAGAAACAAAACAAAAATTCAAAGTCAAAAATGACACGCTATACTCAAACCGAATTATTAATGAAAAATGGTTGAAATTAATATTTTTGTTACAGATCCACGGGTCAAAGACTGGCCACTGATGTCATCACCACTTCCAACCATGGCATTGTGCGTATTCTACGCATATTTCAGCAAGTCGTTAGCACCAAAACTTATGTCAAATCGTAAACCAATGGATCTTAGACAAATATTAGTCATTTACAATTTATTTCAAACAATATTTAGTGCATGGATATTCTATGAAGTGAGTACCAAATCCATTTACACATAATGAGTTTTTGTATTGTGTGAACCGCATAAACTATTTTTATTGATTTACAACCACGAAAAAAAAGGGTTTCTCCAGTGTTGACAGTATACACACATGCATTAAACATAATTCTCTCAAATGAACATGGGTAGAATATTTATGAGAACTGATTTAGTTCGTTGATTTTAGGTTTACGATTTTTTTTTTGATTCGACATAATTTGTGTGAATCAATAAAAATGAAATTACATAGAAGGTATACCCAACACACAACACCATAACGAATGTAAGCATTAGTACAGTAGACCACAATGGCGAGTACGGGGAGGTACGGGACAACACGAAGACGGTGTTTTTCAAATTAAAACTTGAACGTTTGATAGGTGTTAGCAACAATTTTTATGTCGTTAACTGTTTTCAATAATTGTAATCTCACAAATGAATTGAAGAGATACAAGAAAATCCGTTTGACATTTTAAACGTCACTTTGACAGATAGAGAAGACCGACTTCTGATCGCAACTTTCTCTGAAGCTGTTAATTGAGAAACTTTAACAAGATGTCTTGCTAACTAGGAGCTTCTGATCCTCAACGATGTTTTTCAAGAACTTCAGGATGTCCGGTTGGTCCTGTCAATACCATCCCTTTGACATATTAATATTGAGCATAAGCTTCTAGGCGAAAAAGAGGCAAATTATGCACTGTTTTGCTTATCCAGCTACAGATGAAAGAACATCATTTTCTTAAAAATGAAATAGTTTTGTGCGTATTTCTGAAGACATACACAAAAACACCGAGAAGAAAGCAAAACACGCTGTTCTGCTTGCATTTTCGGCAATTCAGCTACTAATTCACAAACTTCTTTTCCCTGCAACCTAGCACTTATGATTCGTTCCGCCAATAACTTTCATTTGGTGTATCTAGCGTCATTTTTGAGCGAAAACGTTCAGAGGTATAATCGAAACGAATCATAATATTTAGGTTGCAGGAAAAAGTAGTTTGTGGATTGGTAGCTATTGTCAAGAAAGAACAGCTTGTTTTTAGGTGCTTCGGTTTAGGTGTTGTAAGTAGCTAACGACACCTATCACGTGTTTAAATTTATTCGAAAAACAAAATTTTCTTCCCGTATACCTACCAAGCACATGGTATACACAAAAGTTTGAAGAAGAAAAAATGACTAAAATTGTTGTTGTTTTCACCGTCACGTGATTTATAAAATGTGCCTTTTGTCATCACACAATGTCGGCCTAACTTTTTTTTTGTTTTATTAATTTTATGTGCTAGACGTATAGACGAGGATATAGACAACATCTCAAATATAAATGGAAAAAACGTAATATAGGAGTTGCAAGCTCGCTCAGTTGTAAAGGTGTATTCAACTAAAAGTGAAATCAATAAAATAAATACGAAAGTTTCGCTTTGACTGGATGCGTATCGAACGCACATGAATTCAACTGATCTGAATGAACTAGATGGATTCGTATTAGTTTGTCATATAGAACTGGTCGGAATTTGATTAATGAAATTTAGCGATAGAAAACATGCGCTAAATTGCGGTCTATAAATCTTTTAACTCCCAATGTTAGTAAGAGAAATTGACTTCAAAGTCGAAAGGAGGCAAGTCACTTTTGATATAGATGTGGCCACATAGATCTTCTTCTCAACTCAGTGACGAAAGGTCAAACTTTCATCGCCTTTATTGAGAAAAACTTTGTATGCAACTCAGTGATAAATGATGTTTAAGGCCTCATCTTTGTGTAGTTCATCTAACAATTCACACATCTTGTGCGTAAAAAAAGTTTATCATTTGTATATTCTAGAACACATTTATGCCATGCAATGTGATGTAAAGAGACGATTTGAATAAAATCAATTAGTCCATGCTTCAACAATACGTTCAGTATAATTGTGTGCTTCTGTAGCTGAATGGCTACATTCGTGGCTCTATGATCAGAATATGCTCTTCGAAGGCTGGTCTCGGCAAAATATTTTTATCTACAAAAAATTGACGGTTTATCTTGTTACGCGTGTGATAAAGAGAAAAGTTTTTTTCGCACTAGTGAGCGAAAAACTTTTCTCTCATCCTAACGAACGAGTCGAAAATATCTTCACTCATAAGACATCAAACCTGTGCATGGGACGGTGATGCTCATGGTGTGGAATTGCAAAAATTAGTATTACACATCTTAATATCATGAAAACATTGAATCTAAGGCGTCAAAAGCTATGAGGCACTACGTACACGATTTTAAATCTATTTCAGCAGATCCCTTTGCAGAGTTTAGACTCGGGGATTCAAACGATGTTTTGCTTAATAGTGACATAGAGAAACTTGACAATAAATGTAAACGAATGGGAAGCCCACTTTCCATATTTTCGATTCCGTTTTATTCTAAATCTTTTTTTTATTAAGTCCAGCCATCTTACCGTAGTAAGATTTGTACGGAGGCCACCGTTGTTGGGCCCATTGTACAGCTGGTGATATTCAAATGTTCCCGCTTATTTCGAATGTACTGATTCTTGTTGTTCCCAATAGATGGAGTTAGTCATTGTCAATTGTTAATTCCATGAGATATCACTTTTTATTATTTATAATATTTTGAAACCTTGCGGTCAATAGGGCCGGGAGTCGAACCCGTCAACCATAGACTGTGAGTCCGAAGCTCTACCGATTGAGCTACCTCGACATAATTCTTACTCTTTTATACATTCGAGTTGAAACCAATTTATTTATGAGCACAAATGCGATAGAAATGCTTTCTTCGGTTTGTTGTTTGAGTATTCGTGATGATGAGTGAAAGCACCCAATTCTAGTCCATACGTGTGAACTCGTATGCGTGGAGAATTATTTTGGCATACGCACACATCCATACTTATGCAAAAATAATTCTCTCTGCATACGAATTCACACGTAGATACTAAAATTGCGTGCGTTCACTCCAAGCTACGTAAATATCTATTCAATTTCCAATATCAGTAACCCAAATTTGGCGACACATAAAAAACCAGATTTTTCCTAGACTTTTGACAATGCCATTGTTCATTTCAAGCTAAAACTGAGTATCAAAAGCTCGATCGGTATTGAACAAGTTTTCTATGCAAATTAAACTTCCTCTTTTGCATATTATTTGAACTGTGCCACGATCGGCCATGCAAGATACAGTTTGATAGCCAAAATGAAGAGAAAAAAAGATTTCAAATTAATTGATAGGCTCGTTTTGATACGCGCGTTACTGTTACAATCAAAACCAGCTTTTTCACAATTTTTAACGTTTCAAACAAGAAGGTTAATGAACTCGTATAAAGCGTTTTGTTTTATGCCGCATTTATCAAACTACAGCTAGTTGAAAACTAGCGCATCCCAAAACTTACACTAACTGATATGATTCGAATGGTAGTATAATTACCGTACATCGGTGTCATTCTATTATAAATCCACTTCAATACTGATAACTCAAATGCATAATAAAAGTAATTGAAAACACTTACAAGGTTCGACTAGTTCTGGAAGGTATTTCTTGACAACAACAAACAATTCAAAATGCTCAAAGTGTAGCCACTACTGAACTTGTCCACAGCGAGGGGTGAACCACTCTTGCTTCTGAAGGATTATTTGCTGATTATTTTGGAGTGGTTCACCTTTTGGAGTGGCTATGGCTCAGCCATCAGAAAATTCAAATTTGACCTGAAACCATCTGATTCCGAGCCTTACATCAAACCAGGCCGGGACAGAAAATGTGATGATGTTGTGCGTCTTACCAGTACGGTAGTGCTTCAAACAGACCATTTTTGGAAATAAATTCAACTTTTTGGCTACTGTTTCCGGAATTTTTTCCCTGTTAACTTCAATTGCCCAAAGCATTCATCAATGTCACTGATTTTTGGTAAAAATTTTCCCTAACTTCTGACTTTCGAAATTTGAGCAAAAACACGCGTCACACACACTTTAGGTCATTCGACTCGATCAAATATTGTGTAGGAATGTTGTGAATTAGGATGCAACATTTCGTAGTCTCAATTCTATCCAATCGAATACTAGTTTTTGAGTTGAATTGAGTTCGATTGATTTTCTGTCGGTTTGTGGATTTGATAATTATGAACGAAAATTTTTCTTCTTCTTTCCAGTACCTGCAAAGCGGTTGGTTAAGCCATTATAGCCTGAAATGTCAACCAGTAGATTATTCGAATAGTCCATTGGCAATGAGGGTAAGAAAATGCACACATCATGCATTGAATGAATTTATTTTTTCCATCTATACGCTAAAACTGACATGTGTGTGTATGTGTTGATCAGATGGCAGCTACGTGCTGGTGGTACTACATTGCAAAATTTACCGAATTCTTCGACACCATGTTCTTTATTTTACGAAAGAAGACCGAACATGTTTCCACATTGCACGTCATACACCATGGTTGCATGCCGTTTTCAGTATGGTTAGGAATGAAATTTGCCCCAGGTATGTGTGTCAATAGTTTTGTATATTTCATTCAATAATTTTTGTTGCTGCTGTTGTTGTTGTCATTTCTTCTTTACTTTCAACTTTTATCTGTCTTTTATTCAATGAACTTGTCGTGTCTTTTTTCAGTCGTGAAATTCATATTTTAGTGAATGATGTCTTTCAGCGTTCTTTATGAATATCATTAACCGTTTTCCGTCTTTGTTCTGGTTATTCTGATAGATTGGAATTTTTAATCAATTTTTTGAGAACTGAGACGATGAGTCATTGTGTCAATGCTCTGACTTTAATCACAAACCGATTCCTGGTGTAATTCGTAGTATAAATCAAACAGCACGTAAGGTATATCAAGAAACACTCCAATCGAGATCTTCACTGTTCCTCTGCAGACGACTGCACTACTCCAATTATGAACCTATGCTATGTTAAAAATAGAAAGCGCATCGCCGTATCGTGATACCAAATCCCAAAATTCATTCATTCTTTATTACTGTCGTTTGTGGTAATTCGAAAGTGAGCCGCTGATGTCACGAAATTTTGTCCAGTTAACAACCCCTTGCCGCGCTGTAAGGTTGAGCAAGGTTCAAACAGGATAATGAAAATGAGGGGTCATTTAAATAGTGCGCACGCACTTTCCTGGTCATTTTTGACCCTCTCCTCTGTGCGCTTTTCGAGGTCCCCACACTTAAAAGAACGTATGCTTCTAAAACGTTTTCGTCCCAAAAATATTTACATTTCTTCTAGTAAATGATCGTGAAAGTTAATAGCTGGCTTCCTCCACTGCACCCACATTTGCATGTACCATAAAGTAAGGTTTTCATAAGCTCCATAAGCTTTACCTTCTTGCATTGATTTCAATTGAAGGGGAAACTCCTTTGTTAGTTCCCAGTCATCATTCAAATCATGGCAGCCTTACTGTAGCCACTGAGCTCAGTTGTCCAAAATAGCATGTTCTAAAATGGCAATTTCATGTGGTCACAACACAAAGTCTCCCAGAAGTCTGCGTCTTAATTGAAGAAACTTGGAACAATCGCCCGTTTCTTCGTCTAATCTACAAGAGCATATTGTGCAGCATGTAAATGATACAATGTTACATGAATGCTATCCGTTTGATATATAACGTGCAAATGACAAATGAATCTGAAATAATTTCGTTTCTCCTTAAATGTTTAACTAATTGAACAACTCAGCTAATCGAGACACGAATCTTTCGGAAACAATGTCTTGTGTGCGGGTGAGGTGACAACCGATTAATCAAGGAGGTTGTTTCCTTTGATCTTCAACTTTATGAATGAATACCATCATCGTCTTTATGTAACCACAATTCATGTGCATTACAACATTATTTCAGTTATTTTATGATAAACACGTCTGTAATTTTATCACCTAATGCTAATTAGTAATTGAGAAATTGATGTTACACCACACACACTCACTCTGTTCGGTTAGATAACTTCATTTTCTATTGTTCAATTTTGGTTGTTTTGATTAAAATGTATTACCTACCTTGTGTGTATTACGCAACGTACGCGCTGTGTGGCAGAGTGTATATATTGTCGTTCATGGCTTTGTTGAAAATTTTCATTGAATAGTACACTCTTGGGTAATGTCCTTTTTATGTTCAGTCGATTCAATTGATGTGAAGGTTCTCCCTAGCAATTCTAGGCGGAAGCTTTTGCATAACTGGGAAATAGGCCACAGTATTATGACGAGCGATGCGAATATTCGCACGCTACAATTACATTTCCATTTATCGTTTGACACTAGCAAACGATTTGTGGAAATGTTGTGTTAATTTGTAGCGTGCGAATATTCGCTTCGCTCGTCAATGTAATTGCTGCTTCTGTAGCCGACTTCTTCTATTCTCAAATGCTTCATTTGTGGTTTCTTGTTGTACTCTTTGCCGATATAACATTCGTGCAGCACCACAAACGTATAAGTACTCTTTACGATTTGTTTGTTCATTGTAAATCTGATTTATGCTTTAATCCAACAGAGAAACAATATTTTGTTAAAAGATTAGTGTTGATAACCAGCCTCTTTTATGTTTTATACGAGCGGAATGTCACAAACGAAAACAATATTAAATAGTTAAACCGACATTTCTAAATACTTGTCATTTCCCATGTCTTTCGTTTCGTCTCTTTCGCGTATCGTTTTGTGCTATGAGGGCAAGTTTCGGCAAGCAGTGAGGTTGTATGACATATGAGGTAATGAGGCTGTTCAGCGACTATATTTTTTGTTCCTACGCTGTCAATTTAGTTTTCATACATTTTAGCCAAAAACCGAATCACCACCACTAATCAATAAGAATTTCGTTATGCATCTTGAATGCAAGGCAAACCATTTTCACATCCGTGAATCGTACACTGTCTCCCACATATGCAATAAAATGTTGATCATTCGTTGTTTGTGGTTGAGTTGTTTGTTTACTTGGTCACATTTCCAAATATTTTGATTTTCAATCTTTTCTTTTCGATTTATGTTCTGTTTGGATGCGTTGAAGTTTTTGCTCTGATCTCAGCTGCATTCGCAGTGTCATGGTTCCATTATCACTGTAGTACATGAATGTCTTTGCACATAAGTCTACAATGACTGGCTGAAAATGTTGCTGATGAGGTGCGTAAATGATTGATTACAAGGGCCATCCATAAATCGCATCCTCACTTTCTACAAATTTTCAGACCCCACACCCTTTACCCATGTTCTCACTTTTCCTTTACCTTATAACACACGATTCATTCTGTGATTGTAGACACCTCCCCCTTCAAAGAGGACGGTATTCACGGATGATCCCTTGTTTTGATGATTTCCATGGAATTTGAAACGCGTACTGTGTGTACATTCCATTTAAATTCTTGAAAGTTTATTTGTCTATTATGTCCCTTGTAATCAAACTTTATGCAAGGTGTCACAATAACATATGACTTAGCATATCTATAATGCAGTCACTGTATGGCAGCAAAAACTTGTATCGGAAATCTGCGGAATTTCACATAAACTCATGACTCGACTGCTGTTGCTAAAAACGATTTTTTTTTCTTCTTTTTCAAACTTCAAACGTGCTGTGAATATTTGTCTCTATATGAGACTCTATTGACTTTAACCAATTTCATTTCAGTGCTACACACATTATTATAATTAAAACAGCTATTATATACAGCTCACATGATATAACAACAGTTTTTTTTCTGCTCGTGTCTCAGACTCTAAGTTTTAGCTTCTTTTAATTTCCATCTAAAAGTGGTTTTTTCATTATATTACATCTTCGAGCAGTCTGTTAACAATATTCGGTATTGCAATCAATATGAAAAAAAAACTGAGTAATTTACGATTGCGTCCGCAAAATATGTCAGTCTTTCACGTGGAAGGAAGTTAAAACCATTTTTTTTATCCGTATTGTTTCGGTAATTACAGCACGAACTTTCGGTTTACAAACATTCCGATATTAGAAACAAATACACAATTCGAAGTCGTAGCTACAAATTTGCCAAATGTCTCCTTTAAACACATTGCTCAAGTAGCAAGCAAAATTATCTCATTTCCTGACCCAATCGCGCAAATCCCTTTCCTAAAATAGATCCTGACCGAAATAAAAACAATTTTGCCCTAGATGGATAAATGCGAGATTAGCGTTCTAGGTGGATAAAATGTGTTTACTACCTTTCCCACGCGAAAGTTGGACATTGCATAGCAACATATCCCCCGCGAAACGATTCATTTCATGGTTTGGCATTTTCGGTTCACTTCTCATGAATTTTTATGTGAAATTCAACTTTCGCATTTACCAAGCACTAAACCAGACTACATTGGATGCTCTGCGTACTTCATTAATTCGGACACAGTTCTACGACAAAAGCAAACTAACTTGTGTGTTTTTGAGCAACTTATTTCGGTAACTGTTGTTTTTCGACGTGTGTACTTACGTACTTCGCCTTCGGTTCGCATGTGTAAACTCTACTCTTGTCACAACTGCAGTTACCGGAGCTTGTTACTCAAAACAACACTAACGAGTTGTCATTAATCACAAAATGGTCCCATCGTGTAATCAATTACTTTCGCAACATCCAATGTAAACTACAGTCAAATGCATACTTGCGAGGATTTCGCAGGGAACTAACATGACAATTTAATAATTGTCATGGGAGTTGATTCTTTCCATAATTTTGCTTATATGCAATAATGACAGATCACGCGCGTGTTCGGTTCGCACCCATTCCAAGCTATTTCAAGACCCAGTTTGTTAGTCAAGGTCGTTGAATTTGCCATAATGTACTGCATCGATACTTCCCCTCAAATGTCAACGAAATACTATTTAATTTACTAGGGATGTAATGTGGCCATTCCCTCCCTAGGGAAAAGCCTTTACATCGCCCGTAAAGTAAAATAGCATACTATATCACTATATCAGGGAGGCAACTCGAAATCTCGTATCGAGATACCTCGTTACCACCCTGATATAGTAATCTACTATTACTTCAATCCGAGGGGTAAACCACTTTTGGGATTTTATTTTGAAGTGGAAGCCCTCTCGCTTCAATATCGTTTTCACACACTTCTGTTAATATGTTTATTTGATCACCTGAGTCAGACTTGATTCCTGTCGTCGTTGTTAAATAATGACATGACATTTCTGTATGCACAAAGTCAAGGCACTTCTCAAGGCTACTGAGTAGATCTTGCCAAACAAGTAATCGGTTGACACCTCAATTTTCGTACAAAAATTCACCACGTCATACAAACTCGGCTGTGATGAGTTTTTCTTTGTATAGGAGAGGTGTGACACTATTTACTTGAAAAAATGGCAGATGGCAAGACCTCTTCAGTATATAGCCTTGAATCTGTTTTCACTGATTTACCTCTTACGGATGGCTACTCATCTGTTATCGATAAGAACGACAAAAGTTAGATGAAACAATTCGGTTATAGAAAAATGTACGCTCAAACAATTGAAGTAAAAGATTTGAAAAACAATATTGTGGAAATGCTTCGATCAAAGGAAGTAGTAGACCCGATAAAAATACTGTTGATATGCTCGCCGTCTTTGACAGATTAACAAAACATAAATTTTGAAGAAAATTTCCTGTGAAAGTTAATTTCCGATTAAACTAATTTGATGTTCAAAAATTGTTATATTTTAGGTGGTCACAGTACATTCTTTGCCATGCTTAACTCATTCGTCCATATCGTTATGTACTTCTACTACATGGTTGCCGCTATGGGACCACAATACCAAAAGTTTATTTGGTGGAAGAAACACTTGACAACTTTCCAAATGGTTTGCGAATATTTTTGTTCTGTTTTCGAACTTGATAATTTGATCGAGAAGAAAATAAAAAGATTTTTAATTTTGCATTAATTTTCCAGGTTCAATTTGTAGCCATTTTCACACATCAATTCCAATTACTGTTTAGAGAATGTGATTATCCGAAAGGATTTATGGTTTGGATTGGTTTGCACGGCGTCATGTTTTTGTTTTTGTTTTCCGATTTCTACAAATCGAAATACACTTCACTGAAAAATAAAACCAAAAAAATTGCACAATACCAGAATGGCGGCAACGATGGCGCATGTATGGTGAGTATGAGATGCGAGATATATATATATTTCACCTTCATTATCTTCATAAACAGCTCTACTCAACGTGTTCTCCCATGAAATAGACTCGAAAAATTCTTTAAACATTTTTCTGTGTCGTCGTCGTCGTCGTAGGTCTGTAAGATCAATATTTGTCGACGTTTTATCCAAACAATGAAATTATGTTGTTAGATCTCCTTTAGCATTGATCTTTCATCCGCAAATAAGGCGTAATATTACACACATTCGCCAATCATGTCAGATTTACTTTTAATTAACAAGAGAATCACAATTCACTATTCGATGTGTGTACACTTGTTCGTTGATCAATGATATTTCTTGCAATTATTTGTTTATCATCTAATCACCGATCGGACAATCGGATAAATTGCTATTTGAACAATATATCGTTTTGTACATGGATGTACTATGTTTATCTAACACTTTACCCAGTATCCGGTTTAGCACGCTATTTATATGGATACATGAGTCACGCACACAACACCACACACAGAATTGTTGTTTCAAAATCTAATCGGTTGTAGTAGATGGACTGTAGATCGCATCAGACCTTACAATAATGAGACCCAATATGCTCATCAAGTCGATGAAGAGGAAGAACAAGTCTAATCTGGAAGTCTAGACCAATCCCCGGTGTCAATTTTGTTGTAAATGTTTTTCCGAACATGACTCCAATGTATGTGTGTGTGTGGATACGGTTTTTAAGCTGAATGTAAATTGCACATAAAAATTGTTTCAACGATAAACACGACACGATAAACTAATCTCTCAGCGAACGCCAATTCCAATTTTGTCGATCTTTTATTACACATATACTCATAGGTTAATGCCTCGATTTGGATTTGACGAAATATAACCAGTTACAAAGTTGATAAAAATTTTTTAGCAAAAATATGGAAAGAAAAAAAATAATTTTTTTCTTGGTTCTACAGTAAACCGGCACAATCATAAACGTATACGAAAGAAAATTGGTTAAATCATTTGCTCGAATGTTATAAGTAGTAAGGCACGACAGTGAGGAGGTTAGCTAACTGTTGTTTAGAACTTGAAATTCATCGTGTGTCGTAACAGACGTATACACACATTGTCGAATGTTTTATGATGACCAAATCAATGAGCATTTTGAGTTGGTTTTACAGACGTCTGGACGAGCGGCGTTTTGTAACAATTGAGGCGGACAAGAAATTGCGAGTTTCTGGTAATACCAGCCCAATATTTTTGTGTTAAATCATTTGTTCAGAAACTTTGTTCAGCTGAAAATTTTGTTCTTGCAACAGACCGTCTCTAACGATCTCAATTTTTATTTCCGAATGTCCGAAGTCAATTGATGAAAACTTGTCATCTTAAGATTTTCATATACAAAACTCGAATCAGGGCTACCTAGCATTTGGGTGGTGAAGATTTTCGATGGTCGCAGGAGTTTTCTCTGAATTGCATGAATGACCTCGTTCTTGGTTTTAAATGTTTTTCTATTGTTGCTATCGCACATTTTTGTTAGAATTTTATGGAATTGTTTCCAGAGACAGTAGACTGATGACTTCGGCAGTCGGGTATAAGGGAACGTTTTGCTTCAAATCATCAAATTTAATTTTTCTAAGACTTGCCTTCTCTCAAAATAACTCGACACCGCTAGATGCGATTGCAATTTCGGCATTCGTCCGTTAAGTAAATAGCATGGACTATACACATTACGTTCTTCCTAGTAGGATATGCCGATCTAACGGAAGAGCAAACGGTTTTTATACTCTTGCTGCCATATGCAGGGGTTTGAATCGTTCGTAAAGTGCGTTCGCTAAAGTCGTGAATCATGTCCCCATTAGGAAGGGGAAGAGATTTTTTAAGATAACAAAGAAACTGCTGACGTGATATATGGATGTCTTCTTAGCTTCTCGTTTACTTGTCAAAATAGTATTTTTCGTCACGATGACGTTTTTCGTGCCCAGAGGATCATAATGAGACGAAAGTCAAAACAAAAATTTCACATTTTCTTAGCAATCTACCATTCTACTATCTCTTAGAAGCGTCCGTACTTTGTGAATGGCTCCTTAGCGGGTCTAAATTTCGTTCCGAGGGCCTGCTTATTGGGATCAATCAAAAATAAACAGTTGATCAATCGTGATTAACCAATATGTTTGACTGTTATCCAACAATAAGCAATCAATAATTAGTAACTGACTCACAATATTCAAGTCCACTTCAAAATTTGAATTTTGAGTGAATCGATGAACGAACAAATGAATTGAAAAGTAAATGTCAACGCATTCTAATATGAGAATTGAGAATATCGCGAACATGGGTCATACAACGCTACGTCTGCGATCCGAATCTTGCGTTTCTTTTTAAATTTCGAGCAGACTTACGGCGTGAATTGACCTCGATGGTTAATCACTTGTTAATCTCACAAAAGTGAGCAAACCCCCGGGAACGACCTCTATAATATGGTGAACTCTAGTGTGATAAATAAACGACGTTGCGTTTGAATAAAACACAAGTGTGTTCCATTAGCATCAATCATTTTTGTGTGTGTTACAGTGACAGAATCATAAGATGTCCCATTTGCAACGATTATACAGTCCAATCGACGTTATTCATTCCACATACGATTTACACGTTGTAATGCGTATACTAGAACATCCCGAAACTCTATATCGGCTGAGATACTTACGCTGAAATTTCCCACATCGTAAATGCATTCAGAGGCATGCATGACCACTGAGCTAAAACTGTAGCCTACATCGAGGCGTTATTATTTTATATTGAATAATAAAATGAAGAGATTACCTAAATCTTCATAATCAGCTCATTTCTGTGACATTTAATGTATTTTTGTAATAAGATATCGTCAAAAAAATAAAAATGCCTCGATGTAGGCTACAGCTCAGAGGTCATGTCTCTTAAGAGGGTCCACCACTACGTTGAAATTATAGCCTACATTTTTGCGTTTCGTAATTTATTTTCGACGATTTCTTTTTACCAGAGCTCTTTTTTTTAAATGTAAAACCGTTATTTCGAGTAAAATATGTTAGTTTGTGGTGGACAATCATCTTAAGATTGGTAATGCTTGTGGGATGAATAGCGTCGTTTGGATTGTATCGGTGACTTCTGACAATTCTGACACTTATGAATTTCACAATTCGAAGATGATCCATTTCTCATATAAAAAAATCAATTACAGCCCGTGCTAAACGATGGGGACCACAAGAAACAAAATGGTATTTATAAGAATGGACATGCCAATGGCATATCGAATGGTGTACCGAACGGCATCCACAACGGTACAAATGGCATCCGATCAAAAAAGATACAATAACAAAGACTATATTTCTATTTAACATTTAAATAAATAAATATAAAAAGAAGAAGAGGAAAAGAAAGAAAGAAGAAAACTTTCAACAGAAACATTGAAAGAAAGGGAAATCTTTCCGTTTTTTTTTTAATGGCTATATGTAATGAAAGAAGAAGTAGAAGAAGATGAAGAAGATGATGAGAAAATTGAATGGAAGAAATTTTACTATTTATGTTCTGGATAGAATAAAATTGTTGATTGTTTTTCATTTATATTTTTTGTTGTTGTAATTATACTATGATTTTAGTAGATTGGAATTGTGGTATTAAATTAGCGGATGGGAAAACATGTAAAAGAATCAATATTATTTAAAAAAAAAAAATGAAAAAAAGAAAACAAAAAAAATTTATCGGATGAACGATTGTTGAACGATTCAATTCCATTTTTTTTCTGTTTAATTTTATATTTAATTGTATTTAAAGTTTTTGATTACATTTAATATGAATCATAAATCAATGGTTCAATGGTTCAATTTTCAAATTCTTAAAAACCGATAAATTGAAACGAAGAAGAAGAAAAAAAAAAAAATTTTGAAAAAATTAAATTAAGGAACACAACAAGAAACAACCAGAAAATTAATTTATAAAACAAAACAAAAAATGAAATAAAATCCAAAAAAAAAAAATTATTTATTCTCAGAAGGAAACATAAAACGAGAATTTTTTATTTTAAGGAAAGTGAAATTTACTCACAACAAACAACAACATCAAACATGTTGCGGAAAACATTGATTTTGCCTCTCAAATGCAAGTGAATGTGAAGGTGCATGCACTTAGCTCATCAACCGATGATTAAGAGTGGGATATCCATTTTGCCGATCACATGCAAGAATGACGTCCACCCATTGAGGGGCATGGTGTCTTCTAAATGAGGCTCGGGAGGAAAAGGTAGAGAGAACTCGGTTACATTTCCGTGAAAATTCACATTCTTCCGGGTAACATTTATCTACGGTCTTCTCGCATGCATTGAGTTTCAAGTCCAGCAAGTTAAGCCTGATTTAATGACGTTGTCAGCGATTCGTTGCACGTAGCGTTCATTCTATAGGAAAATGTATGCTACAACAAAATGATGTAGTAGATGCCGTATGACACACAGAACGGAACACTTCAAACAAACGAAGTATCAGATTTATAGAAATTATTGCGATACGTCAGTCATTTTGAAAAGGTTAAGCATGGATGCTTACTTGAAATCGCAGCCTACCTTTTGGCTCTTCGTATTTTATGTATATGTTCGAGTAATACTGTCAGAAATACCGCCCACACATGAGAGGTAGACGCCAAAGGACAACATCGAATAAGGGGGGTTGGGATCGCAAAATCGGAAAATGGGGTGTATGTCATACTTACACGACCTCATATTGGTCAGCCATAGTTTATTTCAAAAACGACCAATTTGCTCAGGAACGCAATTTTCACAAGAATTTAGCGTTTTTTTGCTGAACATTTCTATTCCCTTTGTAGCACGACTCAATTCGACATGCATTGGTTTCAATCTTAAAATGACAAATCTACGGAAAAATTTCCATTCTCCGGCTAGAGGTGATTCGATTTTCCGTGAAAAGGAAGTCTTGGTTTAAATATAGGGAATTTTTCTGAGAAGTGTGACTCATTTTATTTCTTCTTCAAATTTTTTGACACTAGGCAAAATACTCATCGCTTCCATACTCAAGAAAAGCTAGGAATGTGAAAAATGTGATTCACATATTTTTGTTTCACATAGAACGTAAAATAAATATCTCTGTTTGGAATGTGAATCACATTTTATGTCAAAGCGCACAATTACAAACACTTTGGGTTTTTTTTTAGTTATTTTGCCCATCTGTCAGATATGTAGACTCGATTAATATCTACAGAACAATCAGACATACAATTTTTTCAATGTCAGTGTGTCAATGTATAAATCTCTAAAAACAGGCACCGCAACAGATTTTAAACGAGGGGACTGATCGACGTAGTAAAGTCAACGTTTCTCGTATATTGTACATCCAAATATATAAATGCAATGCCAGAAAAATACCCATCAATTCCTTCTTAAAACAGCAATTGTGTAAGTACCATTTTTATCGATATCAATGTACACAAGAAAGACGTTCTTCCGTTGATTTCTGTTGAATAACTTTGCAGATGTAATCGTAAAGTTCAGCTAAAAAAAATGGCACACATCTGCGAACTCAAATCAGAATTTGTGATAACGTAACGGGCCAAAAAAGGAATAATCAAAATTCTGAAATTGTACTGAAAGTGCGGACAGACGGAGAGACTATTTAAGATGATTTGACATCAGAAAACGTTTCCCATATTTCTCAGTGATTCCAAAACGACATGTTACAAACGTAGTAGTTGACAAATAAGACTCCTGGAACCTGGTTTATAACGCATTGATAAGTGAGAGAATTTATGAAAATTTTACTTAACTTCGGACTAATTGAGTTGAATTTGTAGAAACCAATTTAGCACAAAAAACGTCACCCCTCGAAATCATTGTGACGGACAGCGGAACATTCTGACTGAAACGGAAATGTTCTATATTCAAATGCATTTGAGTCGTCGAATCGAAATGTTACCGTTTCTCCAGAGTAATGATACCTAGATGACGTTGCATTGCAATGCAACGCCATCTAGGTATCATTTCTCTGCGTCTCGTGCAAAAGCTTTTGTGAGAAGTAAGAACATTTAAAAATGAAAGAAGAAGAGAGAAGTTGAAAAAATGAGATAAAAAAAAGTTTATAAATAAAAGGAAAATACAAGAAACGTGATATTTTTGTATATTTTTACAGCGCAATACATTGACGACTGCATTTTCTAACCATAATCCGTAAGATACCATTTAAATTGATAGAAGAATGTAAATTGATTGGGAAATTTAAATAAAAAATTTCATTTTCTTTCAAATAATAAAAAACAAAAAAAAATATTTTTGCACATTTCATTTTAGATGATGATGATGGAGGAAGTGAGACGAGTGGAGAAAAAAAAAACTATTTTTTAGAATTGAATGTAAATTTGTCGTAAATTTTAAATCTAAATCTATAAATATGCGGAACAAATTTGAGAAAAAAGAAGAAGAAAACATTTATTTTGTATAATCCATTTCTATTTTAGTTGAATTAAAACAAATGAAAAAAAAAATTCTTTTTGAAAAATGTATTTACTCTCTTCCTTTCCCTTTTTTTCTATTCGATTTAGAATAATTATTTTGTTGTAGTTTTAAGTTTTTATTTTTCTCGGTTAATGAATCGTTTTGTACAGACAAACCATACTTTTTGCGTCGATGATTATTTTTTTTGTTTTAAATAAGAAACCATTTCGTTACAACAACGAGGAGCGTCTTTTCCCTTCTTTTTTGTTCGTAATTTATGTGTTTTAATTTCCATAACGAAAAATGACTATTTGAGCGAAAACATTGACGCAAAAGTCGCTAGAAACTAAATTTAAAAAACAAAAAAAATTTGTTTTAAGATCAGTGTCGATTTAGAAAAAAAAACGGTTTCATTTTCAAAGTGCCATCTTTCTCCATAAACTGGACATTATAATTTTGTACAATTTCTTTATCATTCTCTTCGTTGAAAGAGTTCAGACAAAAACAATTATTTCTCTCTCTATGTAAAAATATTTAAAAAAAACCGAAAACTTAACATTAAAAGCGGACCGGTATGTCGAAAAAGTTTTGATAATGAAATGAAAATTTTTTGTTTGTTTGTTTGTGACATCAAACATCAGTCTTGCGCACAGTACTTTCGCAGAGTGTACGAACAAAAAGCGGTTTCAGCAATACTTTCCGTAAGGGGTCCTACAAGAGTGACGTCCACCTTTTTTGATCAATATCCATTTCAAGAAGTCCAATATCTGCTCTACCTCCCTAATTATGGAGTTGAACACACATTTGACTTTAAGTCGAGTTATTTGACGATTTACATTTACTAGCAGCACTGAAAAAAGTGAACGTCATTTTTGCATGATTTTTTAAGTATATGCTAAAAGACTTCTTTTTAGTGAATGAGTGGTTTTCAGAACGAGCCGGGCGGAAGTAGGTTATGTCCGGAAACGAGCGACGACTAGACGAACAAAACAAAAAGGGGTACTTACCCTTTGGCTCGCAGGATGACAGATCTAAATGAAAAGAAAAATTCCATATTTCCATTCCATACTAGCTTATGTCTCGGATTCAGGTCATGCGTAAACAAATAAGTAGAAATGGCTTGCCTAGTTATTTTGGCGGTTTAGTGCGCGAAAAAAATTTCTCTAATCGAAACTATCGAAGGTATCAGTGAAAAAATCTTCACTCATATGCCATCAAACACATGCACGGAAAGGTGATGATTATGGCCCGGAATTGCAAAAACGAATTTCATATACTGCAGTGCACAAAAGCTCATTCAGCTTCCGTGTTTGATGCAAATGTAAATTCACTTCCGTACGCATATCAATTCCGGTGAATCGAGAGCTTAACCGCAAATTATTGTCAACTGGATTGACAACGCATCGTGTGCGCCCGGATTGCCCCTTTGGACACTTGATAGGGAAATGGTATGCAGCATATAACACGTTCTTAACTTAGCACACAATTTTTTTTTTGCGGACTAAGTTGATTTGTGTGCAACGCTTCACCCTTGGGCTATTCAACTCCACAAACGTAAATAAGAAATTTTTTTTTCATGTACTTGGCTACAGACATATAAATAAGACTATGCGAAGCAGTGAACCAAAAACCAGTACACTCAAAAAAAAGTTCTACGTTTTAAACGTAGAAAAACACGATAAGACCAATGGTTTAGTTATCCGTACAGAATA
>JANTFA010045340.1:0-15281 GCA_026413405.1 Phytosciara flavipes | reverse complement strand
CTGAAAACTTATAACTTATAAATTGCAATTTATATGTCGACATATAATTATATGTCATTTGCGCAATCTCTCTAATATGATTTGAATAAAGACGTTGACATACAGTATGACGATGGCTTCTATAAAATCCAAACCAGTCAGATGAAAATGAAATAAAAAATTACCGCGAATGTCACCATCAGGTGTTGACTCATTTCGCAGAAATATAGCGACATAGCACTCTTGTATCAAGCACCAACACTCAAATGTGAGATGCCAATTTTGGAATCTATTTTACACATACACGTACAAAACATTTAATGTGTTGGATGTTTCAACTTACACAAAGAAAGCACAAAAAACACAGAGTCGACGGTAGCAACTAAAATGACATTAATTTCCAGATATTTTATATTTTAGTACTTGGAGCAAGAGTGCTATGACAGTAAGCAAAATAATTTATCACCAGGTTTCTCCACTTCGGTCTTATTGCAGTTACTAAAAATTTAAACTACAGATTCTCTTTGCGAGAATGACAGTAATGCCCTGAATGAGGCCTTACATTTAAAATTAAACGATAATTCAAACAAAAAAATGATCAAAGTTAAATGAGACTTCAGGTAATTACGGAATTCTCGCTTTTTGGCGTGATTCACTGTAAACGATACGGTCAAAAATGTTTTCCACTTTACAGGTTTCAGTTTCATCGGTTGGAGTTTTTTATCTAAAGGCATCTAAATTTTGAGATCATTTCAGAAACAAAATAGGTTGTGTTCCTGATTTGATAACTTAACAAACTTTAATTTCGCGACATAAGCAACAACTGTTGAACTGATTGAAGTTATCGTGCTTCTGGAGACCATGTTGGAGTAATTTTCGAGGTTTCAATCCTTTTTTTTTGATAAAACTGCAAACATCGGTGTGCCCTAAGTTGTCTCCTTATGATTTAGACACATGATCAAACCCAAGAAAACGCGAACCAGTATTTTGCCAGCACCATATAAATCACACAAACGCAATTCTTAAGATAAAAACAAAACAAGTAAAAACGAACAAAGCCGTCTACTACTTCCTTCAAAGCTATTTCAGAATATTAATTTCGAATCTTGTACTTCACTTGTTTGAGCATACATTTTGCTATATAAAGCCTAAATTTGCCGGAGATTTTCATTTATTTTTTGTCGTTCTTATTGATAGCAGATGCATCGTCATCGTTTTGATGGTTTCTAAGCTTTTGTTTTGTGTGATGAAAATTGAATTAGTTCAATTTCTGTCACATAGAATATTTGTTCTTGTTAAAACCATCGTCGATGATGAATACATCCCTGTTATCGATATTAACGACAAAAAGTAAATGTAAAACCAACTATCGACACGATGACTGTAGTCGTTATCGTGCTTCTGAAGACCATGATGGAGTTCTTTCCGTTGTTTTGGTTTTTAATTTGTATGATAGCGAATAGCCGATGATAAAATTGAAAAAATTCAGTTGAATACGGCAAATGAATAATTGCGCTGTGCTTGGTGCCTGATGTCTATTACGTAGATGGTATGCTCTAACGAATACCTTGGCACCTTTAGTTACATGGCTTTACCATCCAATAATTTGTTATTAGTCAACGAGGACCTGTTAATTGGTCGTTAAACGGGTAACAAAGATACACAAATATGATGATCCCACAGAATAGAAACAAAAAGCTGAACATAACAACAATACAGCAGGACGAGACAGATGCGTTTGTAACTTTCCATGCAAAGGACCTTAAACCCAAACTAAAATCTTTATTTCCGTCCCTTTGCATGTTAACTTTTTGATTTCAATACTGAACTGGGAGAATGGGAGTGAAGTGGGAATGGAAGAGTTGTTACACAAATATACACTGCTACACTGTTACACTGCTATACCAATAACCAATTCAGAAGCAACAACCAAAGTAGATGGAAAACGGGATATTCAACGAAAAATGAAATATAGAATTCCGCCGTTCGATAAACAAAACTGTTGTTGCCCCAGTCATCTAAGATGTCTAAGAAACGCAATTCTTGGGAGAAAATAATACCAATAAACCATTAGCTCGCATCAGCTGCATCCAATCACGGCAGCGTTAAGTATACCGATTTGCTCTCAATCTAAATTCATTTTGTTCATTACGATAAAGGCAACTGCTCATATCTAGGTCCCTTATTTGACTTTCTGAATATGAACTGCTCCTACCTGGTTTACTTAACGTGATCCAATGGATTCGTATTAGATGCAAACTCTTCACTTGTGAAAATAACAGTTTCCAAACTTTGTTGCTTAAAATGGACTCGTGAAATCGACAAGTTTAAATTCAATGTAATCTACTGGTTTCCAATCTTGTACTTCAATTGTTTGAGCATACATTTTGCTGTATATAAAGGCAGAATTTGCAGGGGATTTTCAATTATTTTTTGCCGTTCTTATCGATAACAGATTTATTCGAAAGATCAGCTGCAGTTTCGCTTTTCCATTTGCTGCAGTCCTGTAGCCCTACACTCTCTAGTATTCTCTGGTAATTTTGATTTCTCCGTATTGTAGAATTACGTAGTAACCGACGATGGGAAGAGATAAGCCACAGTCGTACGATCGTATCATATTTCACCTATAAGGGCTTAACGGTGACTTAGTATCGACATTTGTTTTCGGAAAATCCCGAAACTTCGAAAGAAGAATAACATCAAGTGCTCAGAATAGTTCACATCTAAGCACGAAGAGAGAATCATATGTTCACATTTTCTTGGTGTCTGATCTGTCTGATGAACTGAAGCACAGTCTGCAAAGGTAGTTTGTTAAAAATTCGTGCCCGATGAAGCGTTTCAGTAATCAGAATGTCAAAACTTTTTCTTGTTTTTCTTGATCATTTCTAAAATACCTATGATGACTCACATCTTGATTATATTCGAATTAGTAACACAATTCAAGTCATTAAAAGTGAAATGACCAATACACTTATTACCTTACTATACCTTAGAAATCGATCTAAACCACACTCATGGCCATTCGTTCATTAACCATATTTAAATTCAGGTTTGTTGTAAAGTCACAACTAAACCGGTGTTATCATGCACTCCGTGTTGTATGATTCATTTCACAACTTGCACTACTTAATGCAATAGAAAGATATATGTGACGACATCAGTTGAAGGGAAAATGTGACGCATATACTTACTTCTGGTTTATTCATAGAGTTACACTATGGACTTACTGCCTCAATAGTTCAGATGATATACTTTTAAAAGATCACTCATCACAGTGTGGTTGGACCAAGTCTAATTAAAGTGATGAGGTACATCGGAAAACTGGTAAAGATGTCATGAAAATGCGGCTTTATTGCGCGTTTTTCTTTTTTATAATTAAAAATCATTAATTTAAGCACAAAATTCGTCTAAGGTATGTCGCTCAACATTGAAATTTTTCTATTACAACTCTTTTGATCTCCCAAATTACGCAAAAAAGTCAGAAATAAATGAAAATTCAATGTTGAGTGACATACCTTAGGAGAATTTTTTGCTGAGTTTTTTTTTCATCATTTTCATGACACCTTAAAGAATGTATGGAAAAACGTCAACATTTCAAAATGAGCCCGTGAACTTTCTAATTTGCCCGAACAAAGAAACCGGTCCCAAAAACAATTTTCATGAAATTCGATGTACCTCATCTCTTTAATTAGACCTGGTTCAACCACACTGTGTCGTGTGTCATGGTTTGGGTATGATGTAAATGTTTATTTGTATGTTTTGGTTGCAGCATTATGTACACTTATGCTTATTCCTTATACTTCTAACGTCTAACCACAGATGAAGTTCATTCAAATGGAATGAGCTGAGTAGGTAACTTATCTATTCAAGTTGTTTAATTAAAAAAATATTTCCTTAGCGACAATACAGATTTGGTATTCAATTGGTAGATTACGTTGGATGCGGCGGAAGTCATTCATTACATGAGTGTATTTAAGCAAAAGACTTTGGAAACGGTCATTTTGACAAGTGTGGGGGTTGCAAATCCGAGCCGAAGGCGAGGTATGCAACTGTACTTGAATCTAAACGACAGTGCGAGTTGCTTAAATTTTCCCGAATCAATGAATTACTACCAGCATCCAACGTAGCATATTTTAATCGCTATCACATGCGGAAAGTTGTTATTAGATGCAATGAGTAATGACCCCTTTCTGCAAGAGGCACATTTATTGACAACTTTCCGCATGGCATCGCGATTAAATTTGTGTTTTTATTTTGTGATTAATAAATCAGTCTTAAAAATAAATTAGACCATTGATTGCTCATGTACACTGTACAAAACAGCTGAGGTGGGATGAGTAAAATTCATAAATCTAAGAGTTGAAACCTCTACTACAAACAAAATGATTGCAGCAGCATGGCGAGGTGGGAGATTATTATTTGAGTTGTGAAATAATGTTTTATGGTTGTGAACGTGCGTGCCAATGAAATTAGAGGCCATTCCAATACTCTCCAGGCGTGAGTGTAAACAAAGTCAGCTGCCAAATAGATCATTCATTTGTATGAAATTTTATCCCCACTCTTTTTACAGTGCAAAATATTTGTATGGTACACTGTCCAGTTTCAGTACTCTATTTAGATGACCACTCATGCCTGGAGAGTATTGGCCATTCACAAATGACACACGCGAAATTAACACAGACCCCCTTACCCCTTAAGAGCGGGTATAATTTGTGAATGGCCCTTTACCATGGAAAATAGCTAACGAAATTGCTTCTAAATTTGTTGTATCACCTTTTGCGAATATTCCACTCGCCGTTGGCTCGTTTGGGAACACTCACACTTGCCAAAACAGCGAATTTACAAGCAGGTATCTTATATGCATGGTTCCGTTGTTGTAAAAGAACGATAACTCATATCATGTCAACCGATGCATTTTCAGTATCTGGTGAAGGAATATCGAGATTTCCGACGCACGATAGAGAAAACTGTGCTCCTAACTTTACTATGAGACTCTATTTTAGAGAATTCGATTCCAGAACTCGCCTTTGGCTTGTGCTAGAACTCATTAATTCGCTAAAAAATGCCGCCTAGCATACGTTAGGAAAAATACAACAAATTGACTAAATGAATGGACGATGTCATTGAAATCATTTAAGAGAAAATTATGTTTCATGGAAGAAACAACCGTCTAAATGACGGTACCGGCTACTAACGAAGTTCTGAATTTTTCGTTTTCTTCTATTGTTCCTAAGTATTCCTTATTACTACGGCGCCTACAACAGCAACGTTTCACCAAACAACAAAAGAAAATGATGAGTGACACAAGGAGAACCGCTGCAACAATTGGTATCCACCAATACATCCAACGGGTTAAAAGGCATTCTGCACTATGGAAATCGTATTGACGGCATATGCGACTAATTTCCTTTTCCTCCATAAAATAATCTTGAATACGAACAAGCAGTCTGCATTCAAGTGGCAAAGTCATTGTTGCATCGTACACAAATTCCCATGCGTTGCAACAAAATCGAATCTGTAAATGAAAAAATTTTCTAATGAATCTGTCTAGCGTTATAGCGATTTCACGCGATGGCACTTACTTCCATAGTATTTCTGATTTTGTTTCGTTTGAAAAATGCCTCCCAATTGCGCCAGCTTGCACCGAATGGTGATACAGCAGCAGCTGCCTGTTCGTAGCATTCTGAAAAATCCGATTTCCCAGCTGAGTGCCTGTTTTCGTCCGCTGTGCTACTACCGAAGAATGTTAGCTTTCCATTTCTTTGGCTTTGCATTTCCTTTTTAACGTTCTCCGTTAACGGTATTCTTATTTCTCCGATTGGGGATTGTAGAACTACATCGTCACCGACAATCGTATAATTTGCTCTTTGGCTAGTTGCATTGATGGTTTCAACGTCGAGTTCGGGTATAGTAATAGCAACAGTCGATGATGAGAACACAAGTATGGTCAGGATGACTAAAGTAGTCGTTATCGTGTTCCTTCCGACCATGTTGGAGTTCTTTTATTTTGTATGATATCTGCAAACGAAAGATAAAACAAACAAAAATTAGCTCAATCCGGGAAATGAGTAATTGTGCTGTTTGTGATGCCTATCACATTTTCATACTCTTAACAAATGAGTGAGCACCTTAAAGTTACTTGATCTGAGCAGAAAAAAATATCACAAACCGGATAATCAAACAGAAACTTCTACGTTTAACAGGGGATATACGCACCGATGATTTTTTATGAGCCTATGGCGACGACCTGTTATTAGTTGGTCGTTGAACGGGTAACAATAAGTTAAATGAAGTTATGATCTCACTGAATAGAAACGGAGCTCAATATGACGAAAATGCAGGGCGAATTAATCGTTGAACAGCGAATAGGAATTCATGTGCCTGTACAGCATGATTGCTTAATTAATTTCGAAGTGTAGGTTGATTTGAAGGATCTGGGGGTAATGTAGAACTATTTATCACCAGCTGCTTCCACTGTATTAGTACTAGATATGCAAGCTTTATTTTTGTAGTCCCTCACATAATGAATTTCTTATGCTGCATCCTGCATCCAATGTAATCTACTATCAAACTGACTGAAACTCAATGAATGGGTGATGTCATTGGAAACGCTTAAGACGACGAGTCGATTAAGCTTGAAGGAAAATCCAAAAGTTTAAATGACAGAACTTCTGTCGGTCTACTACTTCCGTTGATCAAAGTTATCTCAGAAGATCAATTTCGAATCTTGTACTTCACTTGTTTGAGCATACATTTTGCTATATAAAGGCCGAATTTACAAGATATTTTCAGTTTATTTTTTGCCGCTCTTACCGATAGCACAAACATGTTCATCATCTTGATTGTTTCTTACGTTCTGAATATCAAGCGCATTTATTTTATGTGATGAAAATTGAATTAGTTCAATGTCCATCATGTAGAATATTCGTTTTTGACATCCAGAACGGTGAAGCAATTAATGATGATGAATATGTATGTGTTATCGATAAGAACGACAAAAAATAAACCAAAAAAATAAATAAAAATCGAACTGCGAACAAGATGACTGTAGTCGTCATCTTGTTTCTGGAGACCATGATGGAGTTTTTCCTGTGGTTCTAGTCTTTTGTGTATGCTGTTGTGCCTGTTTACTGTGTAGATGGTATGCTCTAACAGATACCTTGCCGCCTTGTAGTTACATGATCAATATACCACAGACCGGATAAATGAAATGAAACATTCAAGCATTAAACAGAAAATCTACCCTCCACTGGCTTGTTATCAGTCATCAGACACCTAAATAATATGAAGATACCATTGAACAGAAACGCTCAAAATCCAAGAATACAGCCCGAGTTTATTGTTGAACTGCTTAGGACCATTTACGCACACTATACTGGGAGGACCCCTCCGACAAAAGGGTACGCTTCATACATTTTCGCGTGCGAGTGTGGATGAGGAAGTCTAAAATTTGTGATTTTGGGCGTACGTAATTTGTAGCGAAATTTCATCAAATCAATCGTATAAAACCGGTACGTTTTTAAAGGGCTGTGAATATTATTTTCTTCTTTTCGGCCCTGTTAAATATATGGCATAACACTAGACTGAGAAGTGATAAATTAGAATAAAAATTCCATTCATCGGCAGATTTAATCTTGACTGACTTCTTCACTAAAACGGAACACTTGCAAGTGGATCAAAACTGCATGGTTCCATGTCAACTAAATAAAGAAAATTGAAGCTGTGCATCACATTAACCATCTCTGAAATTTTGCCGGCATCATTTATTGACCATATTAAATTGACTAAGTGCATGGGTGATGTCATTGGAAAGGCTTAAGATGACTAGTAGATTCTACTACTTCCTTTGAAGTTAAAAAAATGATTTCAAATCTTGTACTTCAATTGTTTACGCATACATTTGGCTACATAAAGGCCGAATTTACAGGAGATTTTCAGTTATTTTTTTGTCGTTCTCATAAATAATCATCGTTGATGGTTTATACACTCTGGAAATCAAACGCGTTTATTTTTTGTGATGAAAATTGAATTAGTTTCATTTTCGTCATGTAGAATATTCACTCTTGGTCTTGGTATCCAGAAAGTTGAAACAATTAACGATTATGAAGATGCATCTGCTATTGATGAGAACAAGAAAAAATAAACAGAAAAAAAATGAAAATTGAACTGTTAACAAGATGGCTGTAGTGGTTATCTTGTTTCTGGAGACCATGACGGAGTTTCCCCCTAGTCCGTAGTTTTAGTCCCTTATTTACAATGATAAATTTGCAAACGGACATTAAACAAGTTTGTGGTGCCTATCACGTCGGTATGCCCTAACAGATAACGTATCACGGTATCACCTTATGGTTTAGTTATACATGATCAAACCCGACCCAGATAAACAAAATGATAATGCTACATATAAGCAGGGAACTTACACACCAATAGTTTGTTATTGGACCCTAGAAAGAAAGTTCTATATAACAAGATCATAGCGCGAGCTAATTTTATTGCTGAACATTGAATAGTTTTGCTTACGTAGCGAATTCACATCAAATTAATGTTTTAAATCGGGTGCGTAAGTAGCTTTTGATGCGAAGGGCCAAAAACTCATCAAAATTCTATATTTTCGGCCCCGTTGCATGTTCAATTTTTGGTATTGCACTAGACTGAGGGGCGATGAATAACAATGGAAATTCCATCGAAAATTCGGCATATTTTGTCCTGATAAAACTGTTGCGTTCGACTCAAAGTATGGGTTGATTTGTAAACATTGAATTTACTAAAATCGTAAATGATTTTGAATGCAGAGATTATTTCTTGGAAAAGAAAACCGATAATGTTGCACAGTCTCGGATAAGTGAAAGCCAATATGTTTTCCGATTTGGAAGTGGCATTGTTACATCTCGGCATCTTGTTTCAAATTACTAGACCATCGACAATACGAAACTGCAAATGGAAATTACATCAACTCTGCATCATAGATACACTGAACACAAATTCGACAAAATTCTTTGTCAGAATAAAGTCAGTACGACATTGAATCTATCAAAAAGCACATTCTTCCAAGTCAGGTTATTACTAGAGTACCTCTTCTCATCGGTTTGCTAACGAAAATTAAAATTTTCATTTTCTGCCACTTTGGAAGATACACAACTTGCAACGAAAAATTAACACACAAAATCTAGAATATCATTTGTCAAGACGCAATTTATTTGTGGGATCAATTACAAACCAAAACGATTTCCAAATCAGAAAACATCAAAACTGATTGAACTTCACTACTCCAAGACAACTTGCGATTAGCTGATCGCTGATCTGTCGTACAACTTTGTCCATTTTAAGGCAAGGAAATTTTTTTTGATTTTTCTAACAGTGGAGATTCACATTCACACAGTCCACAAGAACCCAATAGTGGTAATTTCAGAGTAAGAAATTATTATCCACAAGAATACAGACTCACGACACATTTGATACACACAATGCACGCATCTATATGGAACCTGGATTCACACACTTTATTCAATTCCGTTCATCCCATTCGTTTATCCATAATTTCACTGATTCAACTATACTTCGACTTGCAGTCTATTTTGGACAAAACTTCTTGTCTGAATTTAAATTCGAACTTCGGACAAAGTTTGAGAAAATTAGTCAAATTTAGACAAAAAAAATTTCTGAAATATGCTCTGCTTCGACGACATCGTCGCCCCGGTACGCTCACATTTCTTATCCGAATAATATTGCAAAAAAAACTGATAAAAGCTAAACATTGAGCTATGATTTACCTTGCGAATTTCGTTTCAAATTGTATTCTAAAAAGACCACTGTTGTAACTGGTCAACTATTGATCGACAGAGAACTTTATTCGAGCACGGATCACTTGGAACTGTTGGATATTACAAAATTGATCAGCCTGCGTATACTTTCACCTACGATTTCATTCATGAAAAATGCTGATCAGCATAATTGTATACTTCGTCATCATGCCTTCACTTCGTCGTTGTAAAAAGACTTGTTTTGATCAGTCGTATAGTGATAAGTCTTTGTTTGGAATATTTTTCCTTCTATCGTGTGTCCACTTAAACATCTCTTTGTATACCAACAGTGATAGGATTGTGTTGTGTGTATATTGAATTTGTTTATTTTGGTTCGGAATAGTTGGACTTCGTTGTTAATTTGCTGTAATCGAGTTGTGAGTCATTTTCGTGGTAATGCGCATTTTATATAATTAGGATGACTGTGTGACTGAGAGTAGTTTGCGGAATTTTATAAAAACTCGGAAATTGAATAATCGAGCCGGTAGCGATGACACAGTTGTATTTGAGAATTTGCTTGTGAAGATATTCTAGCTATTGATTCGACTCACATAATATTACCGTTCACTGAATTGCGTTCAGATTTTAGGAAAATAATACTCAGCTGCACTGTAGATTTTGCATTGCATGAACGCAACACATTTTATGCGATGTTATAAATGTTCGACGTGCAGAGTCAATTGTAAGACAGCCAAGCAGCTTAGATCGACGGCATAAAACATTGATTTTATTGCTTGCCCCATGCGAAAATTGATTCTTACATTTCAATTTGGCCCCTGTGAAAATGGTCGTTTACATGAGGGATATTTGCGTGACACTTTCTTTTTGCGAGACACTATCCCCCGAGAAACTCCATTTTTGCTGAGCGCACAGTCGTTCACGGAAAACTAGTTTTTGTAGGATGCAGCCAGATGAAGAAGAATGCATCATCCTGTAATATTAAATGCCTTTCAACAGAGAAACGATGTTTTGTATTTTAGTGTGACCACAAAAAGTTTGCCCTTACCCAGGGATTCGAATTCGATGCGTTACAAACGTAAGAGCGAAAGCATAAGGCCCTCGTACATCGTACGGGTCTAAAAACATCAACTAAATTAGCGTGTTGAAGCTGAAAGTGACCAAAGAAGGGAACTCATTACGTTACTTTTCTCAGAACAACAAATGCATTCCAATGAACTCTTGTGAGTTTAATAAAATTCTCCGAAATTACCGTGGAATTAGCCATAGCCATATAAAGACGAAATCGTTGATACTACACATTACATGAAATTGAAGTGCGACATCAGCAAATCGGTGCAGGTCATTGAGCTTTAAACATTTTGAGACGAACAATGTATGATGTGTGGATGCATGATTCTTTGTTAAACTTCTTTGATACATTTCAAAGTGGAGAAGTTTGATAGGTCAAATGATTTTAAAATTTGTTACAGTTTTTTGTGGATGACGCCCAACAATCAGTGTTTGGTATCAAGTTCGCAATGAGAAATGTTTTTTCTTTCAAATAATCGATTTATTTAAGCCAGGGTATGTGGGATTTAATGAATTCTACCAGTTACGACCAATTGAATAATTGCCTTTGCAACACAATTGTCCGATCTTAGTAAAATTCCACCATTCGGTCTTTGCTTTCTAAAACGCATACAAAGCACTCAAGATACGAATTCTTTGTCAAGTGTGCTTGTTCATCTCATAAGACTTATATGATTGATATCAAGGCAGCTATCTAGCAAAGTAACTAGCATTGTTCACAAAATTAGAGAGATTGAAATCGGACAGTGTACCTTGAGAATATTCTAACAGTGTTACACAGTGTTAGAATATTCTCAAGGCACACTGTCCGATTTAATTTTGTAGACCATGTTTGTTACTTTGCTAGATAGCTGCCTTGTTGATATCTATCGGACCATTGCACTGGCTACTAGCATAAACATTCTCATTTGAAACGTCAAAAAACCTCAATATTTCCATACGTACAATCCGAGTATGTTTGCATGTGGCGAATTCCACGACCTTGTTCCGTGACTAACAAACTGGGTCTTGAAGCTCGCAATCGGTGAGACTTTTCTTAGAGCAACCTTCATGCAACCTTAATCTAGTGATGCTTTTTCGGATGAATCAAACATGTTCTAAGAAAATATCAATGGATTTCGAGATATTTTGGTTAAGTCACCAGACAGGGTCGTGGATTGCTATATGTGCTTGTGTGTGAGTGAAAACCCACAATTAGAAGAAAAACCTAGACAAAAGACACGACTAACACAAATGATCAGACCGAACATCTTCGAGAGTAGTTTTGTATGAATGCCATTAATTTGTGTTCTAATGCTGATCAATAAAGACCTGATTCGAGAGTAGAAATAATGAGATCTACCAACATGTAGATGTAGACTATGTATTCGTTCATTGAACCCCCATCATCAGCCGAATTTTTTATGACAAATCTCAGGTTCTCCCGGTTCTCCTCATAGAGTTATTGATCGTGGGTGATCTCTTTACGTATACTTACCAAATGCCCTATAGTCGAAATTAAATTGGGAAGCCAGTCTGTAAAAGGTTGAAAGATGAAACATAAAAAAGTCCAACGTTTTACCAGAAAATTTTATTTCAAAAATACAAATTACTTTTCAATAACTTATCTTAGACTGAGCGTTAGGAAAGTACTAGTGCATTCTGACTCAACGCAATTTGCTTTTAGCTAGACAAATAAAAAAAATCGTACAAATTTCGTGTCGTTGTTCTATTTTCTACGAGATGATTTGTTAAGCTTTCCCCACAGATACTATGCTAGTAGATTTGGTCTGGTAAGGTGGTTTTTGTAATAATGTAAACTCAACACTTCGACCAAATCGGCGTGCATGGATTTTTTCGCTAGTTCCTTTCTCTCTTCCCGTTTCTTACACTCCTTTTGGAAAGACTTTACAACCGAATTTGACATTTCATGCGTCCACGTATCGTTTGGCTCAATGGTTTTCAAGTGATCAACCACTTGCTCTTTTAATGCATAAAGGTTAAACTCGACGGCCAGATCAAAGAATTGTCTAGCGTTCTTTTCATCAAGAGCGACCTTAACATTGCTCAATTTCCTCCTTAAATCTTTCACCTGATAAAATTCAGCAAATTGAAGTCCATCGAGAAGTTCAGCCATGGACATAGGTTTCTTGCCAACGCGATGTTTTAAATGAGCTTCAATTTGAGTTTTTGCAATTATCACTTCGTATTTGTGCGCATAGTAATAGGCTGCAGTTAGTTGATGAGTTGTAAGGTGTCTCAGGTCACAGATTTCGTAAGCTATTTCCAGGAACATTTTGAATGTTGAATACTGGTCGAAGGCCACCGCAAGGTCGTTAAGTTTAATCGTTGATTCTTTAAGCCACGTTTTACTTAACATTTTTTCGAAAACTGGTGAAATTTTCGATAGAAACGATTTCGAGCATCTGATTTTTCTAGTATCATTCGCGAATGCAAAACGAATTATGTCGGACTCGTCGTCTTCGAGCAACAATTTTGATAGGAATCGGCCAACCTTAAACGCTTCCATGTTTACAAAAACTCGAAATAAATTGATCAGTACCACGTCACTAAAATATTACGACTTTAAATAATAGCCAAGAACTGTAGATAAAACTTGATTTCCAAACTACTGTCTCAGCTAAGCGTCTACAAACAAAATGATGACTACTCCATTTAAATGACAAGCCCATAGACTCCGTATATTTGACATAACAAGCCATCACGGCGCGTAGTCGGCTCGTGTCAAATGTAGTGAGTTTGATGATTAGATGCATAATTCCAGGGGTTGCACACCTTTAAAAGTGTTTTCCTAATTTACCGCTCAAAGAATTATAAGAAATAGATACATCAAAAGCCTAGTTGTTGATCTTCTTGGATGAAAACGCCGCTTTCATCCAAGAAGATCAACAAATATTTGTACAACGGCGAAGAAACACAAATTAATACATCAAAAGCCTGTCTCATGCAAAAGTTCAACATTACAAAGCCACATCCCCCTGCGGAAATGATCCATTACATTACATAGTGGAACATTTTCGATCGATTTTTCAGAAATGCACGTGGCACGCAATAGACCAGACTACATTGGATGCTGCTACGTATGATTCATGATCCATTAGTTCAGAAGCAACTTTATGACAAAAGCACAAGTGTATTTTTGAGCAACAAGCTTCGGTAACAGTCTTTTTTTACAAACTTTACACTAGTCGAAAAAACAGTTACCGAAAATTGTTGCTCAAAAACACGCTTCTGAGTTTGCTTTTTCATAAAGTTCACGTAATGAATCACAACATTTTTACATCTGTGGTAGAAATAGGACGTTTTAATATAGTTTCCTTATCGTAATTGAACTAGCAATTCTAACACTCCCAATCTAATATAGCCGCAATGCTCTCCAGGCAAAAGTGTGATCAAAGTCAGCTGCCAAATAGATCATTCATTTGTATGAAATTTTATCCCCACTCTTTTTACAGTGCAAAATATTTGTATGGTACACTGTTCATTTCCAGTACTCTATATTTAGAGGACCACTCATGCCTGTAGAGCACTGATAGTCGTAAAAACCAGTAGTCTGTAAGACAACGTTTTCCTTGGATAATGACACCGGCGCCGTCTCGGAGTAATTATCTGTTTGTCCTTTGAATTTGGAGAATTTGAGGAAACGGATGCCAAAGGTCATAACACACCGCTGAAAATGGGTTGTCTGGAAACTTATGAACAGGACTTTTGGCAACCTTTGGAACCTATTCGTTCGCATCTTTGTTACCAAGTTCCATGTAACGAAGGTCGAGTAACTTAATGATATAAGGACCTTAAGGTTTGTTACGGAATAGCTTCGAAATGTTCAATAAATAGGACGATTTTTCGGGGGGGAAAGATTGTCAGAAAACTTAGTAGAAAACAAATTCGAACAATTCAGACAAGGCAAAATTTAGATGAAGCTCTGCTGTAGGTGCCTCCTCTGTTAAATTTGAGAAAAGAGAGACAGCTGCAATTTTTTTTTGTTCTAATCGAAATGATACTTCTCTTCGTTCCTATTGTTGTAAGTGTAAAGTGGAAGTTACAGTGGCCGGATGGTCGTACAAAAGTATAAGCACCACAGACATTAGACCCGATTGATGACCTTTCAGTACTTTCGACTCAACTGAGATGAGACTTTTGCTTATTGTGAATAAGCGTAAGTGAACCGATTTTAAAGCCAAGTTAATTAATAATTCAGAACCCTCAAAGAACCAATTATAAAGCATGGGCCTGTCTGAGTCTGTACAACCAAATGTGTTGTACACTGCAGAACTTTTCGATGTTTTGTTGTTCTCTTAGAAGACAAGAACGTTCGCCATCGCCATCCAAGTAAAGAAAGTCCAATCGCATTATGGGACCACGAAAATTTCTTTCAATGAACCCAAAATTTTTTGTTTTTTTAATTTTCAATTTTTCAATTTATTTTCCTATATTCCAAGACTTATCTGACGTATCTGACACATAATTTTT
>JANTFA010045229.1:0-15282 GCA_026413405.1 Phytosciara flavipes | reverse complement strand
GACTAATCATCCTCATGATTAGGAAAAACCGTATGGACAATGTCTGTGCCGGGAGTCGAACCCGTGAACCATAGGCTATGAGTCCGACGCTCTCCGGTCAATTCCTTCTAATTCTATCAATTTCTCGTATTTCCGTCAATTACTGTTATTTACCGGATAGTCCGGCAATAATTACTTCGAGGATGTGTGATCAATTACCCGAGTGATTTCCCCCTCGATTCAAACAGAAATCATGTTAAGCGTGCGCATTCAATGTCGAAAAGCGATGCAAATTTTTCTCTTTTTTCCCAGTATATTTTTGTAATAAACGCATGAATTAACTGCATACGTTTAAATGTATAATTTGGAAGAGTATTGTGGTTTGGGGGAGTGCATAGTGTGACGATTTACCTACATATTACTATTGGTGTGAAACAAGGCAGTACATACGTTATATTTGCACATTACATTGACCGTATGGTGTACATGCAATTAAAATAATTATTTTCCAGCACTTTTTCTCATCACAATTAAGTGTGGAACAACTGAAAAACTGATGATAATTAGTCATGTTTGCTTGGCGTTGCTCAACATCATTACAATTTAGAAATAAAGCTAAAAACCATGTTGCTGCTAAATAGTAATCTCAGCTTTAAACTTCGTTTGTTTCTCGAACAATTCATTGTTGTACAATACGGTTTCATTCCCCGCAAGGTTTCAACGTACAACTATTTTGAAAACGTTTAAGCAATGTGTTTGTATATGAGCGGACTAGATACGCTAAAATAGCTGAAACAAATTTCGATGTGAATGCTCTTAACAATATGAAAAATATTCATCAGCGAGATTTTACTGCTCTTAGCCAGTGTACCCTGATGGTCCGCAACATCAATGGAAGTAGATGACTAAGTATGGTCAATGGATTTATCTTGAACGCATTCATAAGTGTGCCCCTTAGAATATAGTTTCATTACACATCTTCACCAACATCGTCTAAAAGTTAAAATGAATTGTTGAACAAATGAAGTAACAGATTTTGTGTTGAACACCACTCGATGGTCGAAGCAAAAGAAGTAGTAGATTTCAGTAGACGTTGAAATTTGTCGTTGCTGAACTGTGTTGTATTGCGCCACAGTATCATATGAGTGACAGATATGCTGTCACAAAGAATCACAAAGTCTTCAAAAGACTTTTGCTTTGACAAAAAGATGAGTCTTGATAATGACTGAATTCACCGACAATATTAGTTTCGTTTTGTGTAAGGGACCATTGTTAAATGACGTTCTATGCGAGGGGTATGCGATAACCGGGCGTTACTGAGTGGGGGATGTCAAGCGATGAAGGACGTTACCAAGAATTTAGTACTGAAATACATTTCGCTAAGACTCGTGAATTCAAATGAAGGTGAAATAAGCTGTCTCGCAAGATATTTCAAAGTTCAATATTAGACAAAGTACTGCCAGAATAGTGCATGCAGAAATAGAAAGTTTGTTTTTTATTTGACAGAAGTTCGCTGTATTCTTCCTTGTTTTCACCACAGTATACGTTTTGAGCGCGAATATTTAATCTGTGGTACAAAAGACGCCATTTTACGTACAGAGACGCGCTGACACCTAGCGTGAGAAATGGGAACAAATACATAACACGGCGAAGATTCTCTCATAATTTCTCTCACTTAAACTTTCTATTGTCGTACCTTTTCTTTAATAGTGTATCTGAAAACGAGCGTCACTTTACTTGGGGTTGGGGGGAGAGGAGATGTTAATGAATTTGAACACACTTGGACGAGGGCAGTCAAAAATAACCAAAAATTGTTGTACTCCATTCATGAATGAAATACGAGGCACGTTGAACATATGAGAAGCCATCGTCGACAAAGTCAAAAGGAGGGAAACGAATGGTTTGCTATAGTCTACTCCTCCCACGATGAAAGCAATGTGGCGAGGAAAGTTCTTTCGATAGACATCCCCAAAGTAAGTAAAAGTGGAAGACTAAAGCACAGTTGGGTCGACCAAATGCGACAGCGACAAAAGCGAATAAAGGATGCCAAAAATAAAGCGAGGGAGAAGAAGATTTGCTAATGGCTCCTAATTTAAATTCGAATTGGAGTGAGTCGAATCTGAAGTCTCAAACTCGAAAAGGAACTAAAATATTAAGTGAACTAAGTGGCGATTAAGTGTACATATAGCAACAAAACAGAACATGTCTAATTTCATCTTTATGTTTCCTGGCAGTACGCACATGGCACATCCTCGATGGCTGAGAGGAACAAATGTTCGGTCACTTCAATATAAAAATGCACTGCATAGATAGGACCGGAACTAACGCTATGATAACAGCCTTTACTGAATCTATAGAGAGTGGCTAATGCAGTCTGGTGAGTGAGTGGACCTCGCCTATAGGTTATCAATCCCTTAGGATTTCATTCGATGCTAATTATATCTTCGCCTAAAGTTAGACTCAGATATATTCCACACAAAATTCACTGAGAATGGGTCATTCATCACATTCTTCTGTGTACGGTTCCGTTCCTGTTCGTTGAGGACACCAAACACATCAACTACCCCGTTCCTTAAACCAGAGCTAACATGCCAAATGATCACTATTCAAACCCCATTCCCATTTTACCTTACTTTTTGACGTTTCAGTCTAGTCAATAATATTGCCATTAATGATGATTAATTGGAACTCTGCGAATCATTATTGCAAAGGAAAAGAATCAATCCAGAGCAGGAATGGTTATTGTGAACATGTGTTCCACCACTTTTCTATCAAAAGCGAAAGAATGAAAGCACGCGGCAATAGGAAAACAGGGCAAACGACCCAGCTGAAGCTGAAAATGCAGAACGTGTAACCAGTTACGGTTTTGCCAAGTAAAATCAAATTCATCATCGATGTGATGTTACGGAATAAACAGAAATTTCTTCGTGAGCGCTCACCAATACCACAGAATTCGTTAGCTTCATGCCATTAAATTTATTGATCAAATATATATACGAGAAACCGGAACACATCAGAAATATAAAGTTGTACTTCTTGTGAAATGACGACGACAATGAAACATGAAAGGTGAAAAAACGTTTTTTTTTGTTTGTTCTCAAATCTATCGATAAAATTCAAAGAATTCAACGCAGCTGATCGATTTACCTATTTTTTCCTCTTCGCATTGTGGTTTTCTTCGTTGGATGTGTGTGCTGAAACTTTGTTTATTAAGAACGAAACGAAGACATTTTAATTGAAATACTCTATCGGATAGTTTTGCACGCAACTGAAAACGTAAAACGAACATAAAAGCCAGGTGAGAGCGTTGTGTTGAATAAGACCCGTACGAAGTAGGAGGATCTAATGCTTTCACCTTGGCGTTTGTAATACGTCAAATTCGAATCTCTGAGTAAGAAAAACCTTCTATTGCTAAATCAACAGTAAAAGAAGTCTGACGGTCCGTGGACACGATAACTTGAGTGAAACTAAACCAATCTTGATGGGACTTTTTTCCTCAATTTGTATTCACAAATGCCAGTTTAAGTTCGAAGATGAGCAAAATCGATCAAGCCGATCCACAGATATGGTCGAATCAGTGCTATTTCCGAAGTCGAGTTCAGGTTTCTCGCCGGAAGTAGTGCTCGTACAAAGTTGACATAAGGTGCAAAAGGTATTAGATACACCAATCCAGGAAAGAAAAGTTTGTCGAATTCGGATCACAGGTTCCGTAGCTAAAGCCTTTAGAGTGAGACTGAAACGAGCTACTCGGCCGTACAATGAAGGTAGAGTTTTCTGTCGAAAATTCGAGTGAATTTCATCCGATTTTCATGAAATTTGTTTGTTTGAAAGGTACTGAAAAGTGTGAAGCGGTGGAATTGATTGTTGACCTAAAAAGATCTTGGACTTGAGAGGCTGTTCACATATTACGTCACGCTAAATTATTAATTTTTCGACCCCTCTTCACCTCCGTCACGCATTAAGGGTCAAATTTGATTCAGATTTGCTAGGACTGTAACGTTTCGTTACACCCCCTCGGAATGTGACGCAATATGTGAACAGCCCCGTAGTGTTTTTTGCCTATATTTCAAGTGAATTTCACCTGATTTTGGTGAATTTTCTCCCGAGTTCAATTTTCAAATTAGACTTCGCACAGGACTTTCAACGCAATTGTAACAAGAAATTAGTTTGAATATACAGCAGCGCAGAGTAGTCTTATGAACTACGAGGTACGGGTCTCCCTTATGTTCCTTTAGTTCGATTGGTTTCTCAATGCAATTTAGTTTTGGAGGTCAGAGGTATAACTAAAAGCTATTCTCGAGGTAAGTCCCGTTAATGGAATTGCTAGATAGATTTGATAACTTTGTAAATAAAAAAACACACGCATCGAGAAGAAAACCAGTCTGACCTAAAATTCCAAATCATACCAAGGCAACCTCACAGAGTTCTTTTGACAACATAAGAAAGATCAGAATCAGACAGTGTACCTTGAGAATTTCATAAAACTGTAACTCAATTCAACGACGTCGAATTTAATTCTCTTTTCCTTCCACTCCTGCCTGAAGAACGAATGTTCATCTTTTCAGTTTACTAAACAGTTTTGTGCTTTCCAACACTAAATAATGACAACGAAAATTTACACCGACTTTCACAACAAATATTATTTGTGCAGTTTCAACACTTACGCCAAGCCGCACCGGTGTGTCTCTCGTTATTTCATGCAACAAAAGCTAAACAAATTTCCAAATGTAACAAAATGCACAAGCTTGGAATTTTCAACCGATTTATTTTTGAACGTTTTGTTTCAAATGGAAAAAAAGAAAACAATTTGGGAATGGGTGAGTTTCATATTTCATATAAAATATTATTCTCTCGTGTCTCTTGTATCGCAATTTAATGCCTCTGCGCTTTTTAACATGGTAGTAATATGCTGCCAGTATATCAAAATAATTTGAAAATTTGAAACGGATGCGATAATGTTCAGTTGAAAAACTTCATCTCGAATTCCAGGCATAAGTTTCTTCCGGGAAAGTACAGACCGAAAACCTTCACACAATAATTTTTTGTTGAGTTCCAGTGCTTATTATTCGAAATTAAAATTCCTGGCATTTCATTTTTCGAAGGAATTTTCATATTCTTTCGTTTTACGTTCCGTTTTCGTACGTTGTTATGGCACGGGAATTTAAATGTTTCGCTGAACTGAAAACGGAGTGTGTTGAAAACGAACCAAATCTCCAAATATCTGTCGAATTGTTCAGAATTTTTTATTTAAATTCCACATCCAATTAATAGGCCCTGTCGAGTTGTGTAAAATGGGCGAACATTGATTTAAACAGACAAAAAGACTGTTTTTTTAAAGCAAACATGCCCCATAAAATTACCTCCTAAAATAAGGATACTGCTGGACGATGTTTGCATTGGCAAACGGTAAAATACATCATGAATTTGGTTTGTTTAACATTGAGCAAGAAATGATTTGAACTTTGAACATAAAATCATATCCGTTTTCTATCAAATAAGAAGGGTGCTCATGATTCTCGGTTGTAATGTTGGCATTCATGGCACAACAGCACAATTTTCCGGATATTCATTATTGTAACAGGCCACATTAAATAATGCTCACAATGAGATGCTATAAATAAATTTAATAATTTCATACGGCTAGAGCTGTGCGCTGGCCATCCGCGGCCGCAAAACTTCACTACTTCCTCTATAGACTAAGTGTTTTCTATTTGATTTGTGTTGTTGACAAAGCGAGTTCGAATTGGTAAGTCTAATCATAAGAGGTACTCTGCGGATGTAAACTGAAACTCGGTGTCCACCTGTGATCTACAATTTTTGTCTTCATGTGGCGATGACGACAAAGATTTAGAAAATATGTTACAACGATTAGTACACCCAGCTATAGCAATAGTTATATTGTTGGGCTAGTAATAAAAAATGCACTGATTCAGCCTGTTTCTTATGGTCATTTATACCAAAAAATTCAGACTTTGTAGTCTCCGCCTCCTTCCGCTATTGACATTTTTCAACAGCTGGAGGTGCATTTGTTCCAAAAGGTTTTCATGCTCTACATAGTTTTCAATAGACATAGATAAGTTGGATGATACTTGTTATTCGCTGATGACGTTGGTCTAGCAAGCGAGAGAGCAGCAAAGCGTCAAGAAGTATTTGACAAAGAGGAGGAATATTCTTGAAGATTATGGGTTGAAAGTCAGTGGATCGAAAACTGAATACGTGCTCCTGCCATTTAGTGATCCACAAGCCCCATCGCCAGAAATAATGATTAAGGGATACGTCATGCCGAAATGCACCGACTTAAACTACTTTGGCTCAGTAGTAAACAAAAGTGGAAATTGCAACGAGGACGTAAATCATAGGATCAGCGTGGGCTGGCTTTAACGGCGACAGAATTCAGGTGTATTATGCGACAAACGTATGCCAGCAAAACTCAATGACAAAATCTACTCAACGGTGGTACGACCTGCACTCACTTTTGATTTAAGATGCTGGATTATGTATGAAAAGTATGAAAGTTATCCTGATTATCTGACAATAGCAGAGATGAACATGTGCTGCAAGTAAGCGTCACAAAGTTGGATCGAGGCACGTTGAACATAAAAGAAACCATCGTTGACAAAGTCAAAAACGAAAGAAACGAATAATAGTCGCTAAAGTCTACTCCTACGATGAAAGCAATGTGGGGAGAAAAGTTCTTTCGATGACATCCCTAAACTGACTAAAGGAGCAAAGCACAGTCGAGCCGGAGAAAGAAGGATGATGGATCAAATTAAATATTTAAACCTTGACCCTAAAAGCAATGCTCGACAGGCATGAGTGGTCCTCTAAATAGAGTACTAAAACTGGACAGTGTACCATACAAATATTTTGCACTGTAAAAAGAGTGGGGTGGGGATAAAAGTTCATACAAATGGAGTACTCTATTTGGCAGCTGAAATTGATCACATCTTTGCCTGGAGAGCATTGCTAAAAGTCAAAATGACTAAAAAATCAGTTGTGAATATTCAAAATATAAAAAAAAGGAAATAGGTCTTGTGATGATCAAAGCCCCACATTATGTATCTTGTATGCTCAATAAATAAATCAGAATTATTCCAGCTTCGACCGTGACAACATCTACAGTGTTTCATTGTAGATTAGATATGGAGACACATCCTTCTCCATACGATGGTGACCCCGACGTGACTCGAACACCCAACCTTCCCACCAGGCTTTAGCCGGTCTATTCGATTTAGACGCCGAGGCCGCCGCCGCTGACTCGTTTTTGACGCAGCCGGCCGCCCATCTCATCGGCACACAGTTCTACATACAGCCCCATACACCGTATACGAAACAACTTACACAACCAATATCAGATTCCAAAGAAAGCTGAAATTTCATTGATTAAATATTAAATGATGACGGTGATTGGCTCAAATTCTTGTATAATGACTAAGAGGTAATAATGATATTTATAATATTGTGTATATGCATGGCTGTCGGAGATACAATCTAGACTTCTACAACGCGCACACACACACACACTAACATTATAATGAAACTGGAAATTATTAGGTTAATTGAATATTTTGTGAACCGAAAAGTGGGTGAGTGAGATTAAGAAACACAGAACACAACAAAAAAGACGGCATTTCGGTTTTGCAACGAACTAGAAAAAATATAAAACATTGTGGTTTTCAATGTCAGCAGTCGGCAATTTATTAATTATACCGCGACACGGAGGATGTAAGATTATGTTATATTCAAAAGAATTTTTGAATCGGCTTACCGTTTCTTTTTTAAACTGAATAGAGAAAAAAAATTTTATTCAAAATTCAGCCAAATTAAAAATACGAGAGATGGCAGAATGATGAAGAGTGGCTTTATTATAAAGTGGTTGATACGCTTCAAGTGAGTTCTTTTAATTAGCTCAATGAAGTAGTTTCTTTTGAAACGTATCTAATGAGATAAGGAGACACAGCGACATTGTCTTTCCATAATGATAATTCGGTGTCGTCGTCGTCGTGGGCCATTCATAATTTGACTGTAAAATTAGTTTTTGAAAAACAAAACAAAGTGTCGATTTCTTCCGCCGAAATTTTCGATTGTTTTCAGTATGCAATGCATACCATTTGACCTAAATTTTTACGATTAATAGGTCGCGGCACGTCATAAACTAGATAACATTGATTGAAATTGTAAAGCATTGTTTTTGAATCAGATATGAATTTCAATTTTTGAGAGGAAACAAAAACGAAACGGTCACCGAAAGTGTTGTTCATATAAAAATTGCGAGTGTCAATCTCTATTGAATCAAAAGCGAAATTTTAGATAAAATTGAAAAGTTTTGCCGAATCAGACAGTAGTCTCTATCTACCAGCATTTGTTACAAACACAAAACATTTAATTCAAGTATTCAAGCTCAAATGAGTTCTCTTTGAGGAGTTTCGTTCAATACAGTCAAAGCTAGCTGTATCTAGCTTTGAGATAATACGTCTTATGAGTCGAAACATCAAACATTCAAATTCTCATTGTCTCCTGGATCCGTTTTGGCACTTCTGTTAATGTACTAGGGAATGCTATATTGGTCCTTCTGGGGTCTGGGGTAATATGCCAATCATTTCACTTTAATGAAATTTAATGACCCTGAACCTGACAGAAGTAGCCGTACAGGCTTTCCGTAGGCAAACATCGCTCTGGTCTCAAACATCGCTCTGGTCGCAAACATCGCTCTGGTCGCAAACATCGCTCTGGTCACAAGCATCGCTCTGGTCGCAAACATTGGTCTTTTCAAAAAACATCAACCCGCTCATCTTTAGTACTGTCTATTACATATTGAGCGAAGGACTTGTTAAACTAAGTCTGAACTATGTGGCGGCATTATGTAATGAGTGCGAATTCCCACGACCCTTGACATATAGCAAAAAAAATGCCTGCTACAACAATTCCCTTTTATGAGTGTGCATACCCAGTAAAATTTCTAATTTATCGCTATGATTGTCATAACACTTCGATCTTGTTGATATACATTTTGAAAAAGCAATTTTTTTTCGTCGTTGATCCTGTACCGAAGTGATGAATTGGGGACACAATTCACTCCGCGTTTATGTGTAAATATATTGCAAAGTGTGAAAATATCAATATTTGTTACTTAGAAGGAGGATAGACGTTAGGTAGGTATATTATACAGCACAATGACATTTCATTCGAAATGTTTATTTTTTTCTTCCTTTTGTTAAACAAACACAGAATTCTTACACTTTTTTCTTCACTCACTCTCTCTCTCTCTCTGTCCCTCCTCCATCTGAATAATTTGATACCTAATACTCGGGCGAAGTAAACACATTATTGAGCTCTAGGTGCCTTCCATAAACATTTCTTCAATATATTTGTACATATAAATGTAGGAGAAAAATAAAAGAAGAAGAAGAAGAAGAAAAGAATACATCGTCTTTATATGATATAACCAGCAGTACTCTACCTCATGCCTCATGCAATTGCTCCAAATATATACACTTTATATCTACAGAAAAAGTCTCTATACCACTCCAGAGCGTAGCATATCTTTTTCTTAAGCGGAGGAGCGCTAAGGTAAGGTTTGTTTATTTCCTTCTCGTTTGGAAACAAAGACATATTTTTTGTGTGAGTCAAGTCGAGTGGATATAGGTTCTGTGTGTTTATACCGATACCTTTCGTGCATAGCATACTCACATGAAAGAATAATATTCAGATGTTGTTATATTCGAGGTACTATACACATTGGTCACGGTGAGCTTGAAATAACTTTTCGCCAAAAGTATGAATGCATGGGATTTTTTCCATGTGTAAAGTCAATCAGGGGCACTTTCACCTTGATTCTCATGCAGAAATTAAAATTGCGGCCTCGGATCTTTTTTGAGCAACCATTTTTTTAGTTTTTGTTTTTTACTAACGGCGATTGTTCTGATTGGTGTTAGAACTGAGGCCTCCATTGGGCCCATTGTTCTAACTACTTTTAAGTGGACCTACTGATTAAGGTGGAATCCAAACCACCGTCGAAAGCTGGTATGGCTGAGTTTCTATCATTACCGATAGATGGAGTTCCGGCATGTTCTAGTTCTGTGATTTTTGTGTGAGAACTTACGGCCAAAAAATCTCGAAGTGCATAAAGCTTATAGCATGACTAATCATTCTCATGGTTAGGAAAAACCGTTTGGATAATGTCGGGAGTTGAACCCGAGAACCATAGGCTATGAGTCCAACGCTCTCCCGATTGAACTTCCTGGACCGTCACCTATGCTGTTACGTACGGCTACTCCTCATTATTTCGTTGTTTGGGTACTTGGGTACTTTGCAGCTCTTCTAGAGCCAAAAATACTGTTTTTTTACTCTCGCATATGGCTTAAATGGTATGAATGTATAGGTCTGGTCTCAGAATGGATAGAAAAAGTTGATTGGAATGAGAAAAGACTAATGCCTGTGCTACAATCCTACACAAACGTACACTGTGTATGTGTACGTATAGCCAATTTTTCATACATTTCCTCATTTCTGATATTTGTTTGACATTTTATCTGTCAAATCGTATGGAAAATTCAATTTGGTGTGTACATCACTTATATTGTGTGACAGGGGCATAACACACATGCGTAAGAGTCAGCCAAAGTTCGCCTTTGTTCCCTGGGGTACACTTTTATCACAAAAGTAGTGGTTTCTCAAAAAAGCTTTCGATTTCTACATCAGAATCATCGTGGAAGCACCCCTGATGACTTCAGATGTATTTATACTTTTGGGTAAAAGTTATTCCGAGCCCACCGTGATACGGTGTGTGTCTCTCTCTACGTATACATGCTTTGCTTATCCATATAAAATTGTGATGTGGGAGTTTTGTCAGAGAAGTTGTTGGTTGAATGAACGTTGAACACAAAAATAAAAAATTCAAAATGGACGATTATGCTAAAACGATTCGTTTGCATCTTTGACATATACCGTATAACCGTATTATATTTTGCCAGTTTGCAAATCGGTATTTTTATATAATGTTTTCTCTATATTGCAATACTTATTTCCACTTTTCGTTTCAAAATCATTCGACAAAGAAAAGAAGAAGAAAAAAAAGACGAAGACGAAGAAGAAGAAGTTAACTGGAGGACGTATAGACGCTTTTTGGGACGGTATCTAATAAATGTAGCGACAGAAATCCAAGGCAAGTGACCAAACATAAAATGATATCTCTGCTTTGAATGGACAATGGAGAACGAGGGGTATTCATATGGTATGATGCTTCGAATGTAGAAGATAAAATCGTCCGCCGTTGATAGAAGTTCAAGGTTAAGCATCCAGTGTGTTGTAACCATTGAACTCAATTATTCGGAATAAAAGGCTTTCTTGAGTTCAAATTCGACAAATAATTTGTTCTAAGGTTTTTGGTTTTGTTTTTTGCATTATCTGAGAACCATTTTATGAAACCGTAGAAGTCAATAGTTAGTCTAGATATGTATTGGATACTACGAAGAACTTTGAATCGAATCACTCAACCAAAATAGAGGACAAAAAGATCAAAGCAATCTTCTTTGTGCCTTTTGATATTGCTGTTAGACATGCAAGCCGTGCAAGGAACGTCGAAGGCGGCTAACCGCAACCGTTAATGCAATACTGGTAAGGCGTTACAAGTTTAAAGGCTCAAAACTTGTCAAAGAATCACTTGGTAGTGAGGCGAATAAAATTTTTACTTTCATTTCGCTTATGACTCGCTAAACGTGTACATGTGAAGAAGGTGTAGGTTGCCTCTTTAGGTCTCTTATTCACTGTAGCCGTGGCCTGATAACATGTGGCAATTTAAAGACTGTAACGTAAGTAGAAAATGTATTGCATCTGTCTCTCAGATTGTAACCAGTGATAGAAACATTCGTCTACAATATTGCTGAGTGTCAATAGCCGACTGAAGTTGTTCATCCAGTGACGCAAAGTATGAGTTAGAAGCGAGCTTGATTCGGCGCCTGAAATTCGTCGGCTCTCATGTCTGATTTTTATTAAAATTTTAGGACTGTAAGTTATTGTCTGACCATTATTGCCAGATGACACGATTGTCGGAATCTTGTCAAAAATAGTTTACTCTTCCTGCCTACGCAAAAGTGCGTGGAGCGAATAATCGAAAATTAATTTGAAGCAGTGTGTTGTCGAAAGCTTTGTGACAAACGTTAAGAGAACAACGACCTTCCATTTTTGGTGGTGAGTATTCAAAGTTAAGAGGACATTCACGAACTACGAACTCACCCGAGGGATGACGCACTTCAGCGATAAGTGGCTCGATGGAATAATTAGAATAAATTGGAAAAGTTTTAAGAAGGAGGAGGTAGACGACGAAGTGATAACGAACGTTTAGAATTGAAGGCCAAATGGTGTCTGGGACTACAAAGTGTAATGAATTTCATTTATTACGATGTCCGTTCCAAAGCGGCATTTCCGAAACAACTTATTCAACATTATCACATCAAGAGAATGTAGTTTCATCCGAATACCGAAGTTCTAAGTCCTAATGACCAAATTAAGTATTCCATTTCATGTTTTTCACATAACATTCCAATGAGCGTACACTTCATTCATTCCATCCACAGATACAAAATGTGGGGCTTCTTTCTCGTAAATAAAAACAACTGAAGAACAATAAAACAGAACCAAAAAGAAAAAATTACAAAACCCAACTAATTTTCGTATCATTACACTGCTGTGTGCTGTTACGTATGCACCACTTATGTGTGAAGCTTCATCGAAACCAAAAGAATACCAACCACAATCATTTGATGAGATACCATATGTGAGGACTGTGGATGAGATGGATGGATGGATAATGCTTTGAAAAGTGCTTAGGTATAATATTAACTACACCACGCTAATTTGGGTCACATTGTGTTGCAGAAACAATTTTGTAGAAAATATGTTACGTAAATAGACAGCCTTTTCGGTGAAAATACATGCGAAATTCATTCTCTACCTGGGTATTTAACATGGAGTGATACCATTGAACCTATTGCCACTAAAATCGCAAAGCTTTTAAGCGTTCAAATTTGACGGGCTTCACATATGCATGGAATTTTGCCTACTTTTAGACGAACTGAAAAGGTTTCGAAACGAGCACAATAGTTCATATTGTCACGAATGATGGAAAATTCCACTTCCATCACGAGTGACAAACGATGTTTTCGCGCTTAACAGCCACAACCAGCCGAAAATAATATTTGAAATTCCATTTTGACCGGAGAAAGCGGCTGAGAAAGTAACTTTCACGGCTGCAGATTCTCTCTTCGTGAGTACGATAAAATTGAACTTTTCGGTCGTAGTTTACGCGTTGAAATCTGTCAATTTTAATCTTTAAGCACAAAAATAGTTTTTTTCGTAATTCAGGCCTATAACTATCAACATCTCTAGCACTAGCTATGTTTAGGTCGCCGTTTAGAAACTGCGCATGCGTACCTCCCTCTGAGCATGCGTAGTTTCTAAACGGAGAAGTAAACAGAGCTAGTGCGTATTGACCATTAGCGTGCGAGAAAGGCTTTTCGCGCAATAGTACGAGAAAAGCAATTTTTCTCGCACGCTATCTAGCTTTTATCGCACGCAATCGGGTCATTATCTTGAATGCATCGTCAATTTATTATAAATGAAAATCTTGCCAAGACGATACTGCGAACACTGACAGCACTTTTGATTATAAAGCAACGACTATAGCCATTCTGCTATAGAAGCACACAATTGGACCGAACGTATTGTTTAGATGTTTCTACTATACTAGGCATTGATTACATGATTTTATTAAAACCGTCTCTCGAGATCACATTACATGTAAATAGTATTGGTGAAGCAGCAAACTAGTCGACCTCTAGTACGAGGAAAATACCTAACTTGATAGAAACATTTCTATTTTGCACCGGAGAATCATAATCTGAAACATCATCGTCAGACACTTCTCATTACGTTAACGGTACGGTACGCTGTTACGGATATTCGGCATGAATTCTAATCAGCGAGAAATGCTTTCTGTCCGTGAGGGGTCGTACACAAATGATGCTACGGTTTTTCAGAGCTGCTCGTCTGTCAATTTTAGGTTCTAGCATAGCAGTGCTTCAATAGCATGAACACTCGTATTCGAAACGTCAAAAAGCCTTCGAATTTTCATAAGTAATTTTCACACCCAGTAAACATGACTTCAATCCAAGGCTTATTTTGATTATACATCAGCCTCCGAATTTTCTTATGTTCGTGCTAGCAAGCAGTGCCATGGTTCTAGCGTATAGACCAGCGAGAATTTCGTATAAAAAGTTCATCCAGTGGTGCAGTAGAATCGTAATAACAGAAAAGTTTGCAACCAAGTGGTTTTTTCAACGATTTTTTTTTAACGAAGTGCTAGGAAAATGTTTTTTAATAACGAAATATGAGAAAAATGCCGCATATTCGTACGACTTTTTCACTATACGGCTGGGAGGTGTGCAAGTGTATTGCGAAGTAAAATTAAACTTTGTGTCGTTGAAGCTTTTGGTTGGTCCGAAATTGGATGAGTGATTCCTGTCGTTCAATGAAAATCTACAGATTCATCTCCTGAGCCTCGACAGTTATGCACGTCCACACCTTTCCCTCCAATCATAACTTCAGAATTATTTTAACTTGAAGGAAAAAAAGCACTTTCGGCCTTGCGAGTCTAACATTACCGCATTGGCCATATGCAATATTGTAGCATGTTTTGGGTTCGTTTGTTGCCGCGCTTCCACACACGCTTATGGTTTTCTATTAGGTTTTTACTAAAATTAAATTAAACTTTGTTCCGAGGTTTGTTCTTTTTCGTTTTTAAACAAAGGTTTATGTGCATGCAGATACGTAGACAATGTTAACCATTCAAATTAAGCAAACAAAATTAATTTTTACTTGCATGTTTTGTGCAGTGCACGTATCGAGCTGAGCTCATATTCGCCATGTGCACCGTAAATTTTAATGTATTTTCCACAATCACACGACTTTTTCCGTCTTCAAACGATTCCTTATTTCATACACAGAGATCAAAGGGACTCTGTAAAATAAACGCTCGGAGATAAAAGTGCATTTCCTTTGCTATCGGATATAGTGATGCATTCGGATTGTATCTCCAATGCATCAAATATTGCTGATCCATGAACTTAACACTCGTGCAGTGTCGAGAGTTTTCTTTTGTCTGAATCAAATTTACATTTTTGTCTGCCAAAAATTTATTGATGAGACATTTCGAGTGGCATGTTTTTACGTACAGTTCAATTCAAATTTAGATTAACCTTCCCCTCTTCCGCTTTGAATAGAATATTTTTTTTTGCCTCACCCCCC
>JANTFA010045118.1:0-15293 GCA_026413405.1 Phytosciara flavipes | reverse complement strand
ATGTGTTTTATTGCTGAGAAAATGTTCCGAAATCTAAAATATGTTTAACTCTTACCGATTATTTCTATTGAATTTCTTTTTCTATAGTATTCTATATGAGTGTGTTAGGGAATAGCAATTTACCAGCATTCTTGGTTACTAATATAGTAATTTATGCAACAGCAACCGAATGATAAATGCTTTTTTCATGTACTAGATGTGTAGATCGTTTGAGGAGGCCGTAGGTTGACTGTGTACTGTGACAGTATACATCGTGTTCTGTAAGATCCAAGTCTCCGGTTCGGTGATGCGATCCAATCATTCGAACTGTGAGGTTCAAATCCACTGTACACAGTCATTTTAACAGGCGAACATCAAATTGAAGAGAAAAAAAAATTCCGAACACAGCGACAATCTTCTCTCACATATTTTTACAGATGGACCAGCCGTTGATCCAGCGTCGCTTCTCGATTCAGTAACCCATGTATACGTTGGCAATGGAGCCAAATACTTTGTTATTCTCAACCTTACGCTTACCGACATTCAAGAGGATAAAAATTAGTACTTCAAAATTCAGCTGTTGGAAGCGAGTGACAAACGAAGGTCTGCTTCTTCAAACTCATATTTTTCCACATTAGTTGGGATAAAAATTCAAACTTTTTCAATTTCAATTGCCTAGTTATTACGTGTTTACATCATGGGGGCGAATCGGAACCACAATCGGTTACATTGAAACGCTGAAGCAAAAAATGACGATAACAAAACTTGCTTAAGTTTAACATAAAAACTTGTGAATATTGTAACCTCATAACCTAAACCAATGGTTCAATGGTTAAGCTATCTTTTGTTTCATTCATTTAATCAGATGAGTTCTCGAGATCGATGTTCCTACCTTGTACCTTCATTCGCTTTTTATAATTTTTGAATCAAAATTGAATAGTTATGGATATTAGGATGAATGAACTAAAACCCGGACTAGTTCCTTAACGATTGAATGTATGGAAGGTGACGTTTTTGTGAGCTCATAATCCGTAGAAAAAAATTTATTGGCGATCCAAAATTGAATTTTCATATTGACTGTCCCGCATCAAACTCATATCGTTCAATGAAAGTTGTAATTTTTGGAAAATGGATTAAAAATTTGCTTCGACTGGAGGTGTCACAATTTTTCGTTGTAAATTCACTATTTGGGGGGTGTAAATTGGTGACTGAATTTAAGCCAAAATTTGCTATTTTTTGAAGTCAATATTTTGAAGAGAACCTAGAGTACTCGGTAAGTATACAATGTGGGGATTGGCTCCTGGGGATTGTTGTCTGAATGACTTAAGTTTTTGACCAATTTCATTTCAACCTTTTTATGTTTATTTTCGATAGAAATGTAATAATTTTCACATTTTTAAACAATTTTCTTTAATTAATATCAGCGCAAAACTTTCAATCAAAAAATAAGTCAAAAAATAACAAATTATATTTTCTTTTATGGTTTGAAGGGAAGTAGAAAAAATAACAAGAAAGAAGCGCGAACGAATGTTAATTTTCTATAATTTTTACACATTTTTATCAAAAATGAAAATCGAAAAAAATTTTGTTTGGCAATGAAAGTAGTCTGAAAATTGCCATTGGAGGAGAAAAATGATTAAATTAAGCATAAATGGCGTGGGTGTCAATGTTTACAAGAATATATATATCTCGATCTCAGCAAATACGACAACCGACACATTATTGGCAGTTCAGTAGAGCTGACGTAGATCCGCTTTAATTTATCGGAGCGTATAATGTAATATTTTTGCAAACCAGGAAGCGAATCGTCCGCGTTCGTTCTCCATTTATTGAACTTAATGACGGCAGGATCAATAGTTTTCGAGTTCAATGCACGGGATTATAGCATTTGCCATGCACCAAATGTATCCGAGAAAAATTTGGAACCTGTGACCATGGTTGGCGCCAATGGCGGGGTACGTTGGCCTGTGGCTATGTGTTGTTGAGCGATTCCCAACCTTTTTTCAAATTTTGGCAAGTGGTTTTTGAAGTTCACCGAATAAAATTTCGGGCAGGCGGAACATTGAACGTACATGTAGTGTATTTCAACTTCAGGCGCTTTCAAAACGATTGGCGGTTTGGTGAGATTTTGTCGTGAATACTGTTCGTCGTGGGCATTGTGTAGATGAAGGTTGTACGTTTAGATGGAAGCGACGCCAAATTTTTCACCTTTACATTGACATCCTGAAACTGAATATAAAAAAAAATCCTGAATATAGACAACGAAAGTTGAGCATATGGATTCTAGCTCCAGCATGTGCATTCAGTATTTGGTATTGTTGGAGATCAGGTATTGTTGGAACTTACTAAGTTCAACTTAGACAAGGGATGAGGACCAGGTATTGTTAAGTTCAAACATGTCCTGGCTAATTTGGGCCATCATTCGTCACCGAGTTCCATACAATGTTTTTCTCAAAAAAGGCTATTTACTTTTCGTCACAGAATTGGAATTTTTTCATGCATCACCTGACGCTCTAATGGCCTTTACTGCTCTGTTTTCTATATTTCACTTTTTGCCACTAGTGACGAAATTGAGTTTTAGCTCCGTACGAAGTACAAGAGGCTATTAGGATTCTGTTTGTAACAATCGGAATTGGAGCCTGGGATTTTGTGTCCTGCTGTCACCTCGATAACTTAAGTAGATCAAATCAAAGCCGACTTCATTAAAAAATTTTTCGTGACTTGGAAATGGATTTATTTGCATGTGTGTGAATTTCCGCTGTTGTAAATTAATGTATTTGTTTTGACTAATGACAAGATTCCTTATCATCATAATCTCTGGATCGAGCCTCTACACCTAAATGAAAATTGTAAATCGTTATCCAGAGAATCGTGGAAGTTAATTTCGTGGGCTCATTCTCAGTGAACAAACATTGACATTGAAGTGATGCGCGCACTATATGATGATATGAATTTGACAATGAAAATTTGTTGTTAAATGAAAACCGCTGAACAAACAAATTTCGTTTCATTCGCTTGACTGTAAGTTGCGGGTCTTACGGCGGCAAATGTATGTGTATCAAGCTATCGCTATGACTTGAAACGTGACCAAAAACAATAAATGTGTGTAGTTCAGCAAAGAAACCACAGTTAAAAAGTCGCTTTCCGGATTGTACGTATTAGGAGTTCGAGTATTACGTAAATTTATTGAGAGTAAGGTATTTTCAAATAAATGAACACTTGCAGAATGAATATTCACGCACGCACTACAGTACACAAAACTTCTTTGCAAAAATTCAAATGGTCAAGGGACCCGACCCTCCCAATAGATGAGGTTTAGTTATTTAGAGAATAAACTTATGTTTGAATAAGCAATATCTGGAATTTAAATTTTCCATTGATTTGAAACATGGAGCTGGTTGGAATTGTGTCTTTAGTGTTGATGCTTTCGGGTTAATATTTTAAATTCAAAGATTTGTCCACATTGTTCCATCTAATTTTGAGATCATTTTTCCAGGCACTCAATTCAATTTTATATCATGCGCGGGAAATTCAATAAAAAATGTTGAGATTCGGTGTTACTGCGGGTGAGTTCAGAATACAAACTTCTTGTATGATCTCATTCAGTGTTAATCATTCCTTTGACATGCGTGTCCACAATGAAAGTCACTTTCCTGATGAATCTTCCTGATTAGAGTCGATCTAACGATTCTTTCATTCGTATAGTTCAATAACCAATTTTAATGATTGTGTTCTGGGCGACGCGTCGATTTCAAGTTTAAAATTGAATGCCAGTCGCCCAACAATGTTGTACATTCATGGATGGATTGAGAATGTTGATACTTCACAAACTGTATCCAGAATCGTCAATTCATTCTTGCAGCTTAATGAGCACAACGTATGCGCGCTGAACTATAAGGATCTGGCTGCAGAATTTTACACAGATGTTGTCGCTAAAGTTCCCGAGGTAAAATTTAGATCGCAAATTCTTATTGATGGGTCAGGGCGAGGGGTGACTCATTTCTGAGATTTCGTGAAACAATTAAGTGATTTACCCCTCGGGTCAGTGTATTGTTTACATTTTCCTCGCTAGCTTGGTAGAAGAGTGGCTTTGGCACTTCAAAATTTGATCGAAGATGGTGTCAATCCAGACCAAATTCATCTCATAGGATTTTCAATTGGTGCTCATGTGTGTGGATTGATCGGAAAGGCATTGACCGATATTGGGTACACAATTGGCAGGTTGAATCTCATTTCAAATTGGTGAATTTTTCAAATTACTTCACAATAAAAATGTTCTCCAGGATAAGTGGGCTTGATCCAGCCGGGCCGATATATTGTGGTAGCACTACGGATAACCATGCACTGAAATCAAGTGACGCCCATTTCGTTGACGTGATTCACACAGACGGTGGTGTTTTTGGTTGTATTTTACCATTGGGAAATGCCGACTTTTATCCCAATGGGGGTAAACGTCCTCAACCGCAGTGCACATATGATCTTGTCAAATTGATAACTACGTTTTTCAGTGGTAAGATTCCCACATGAACGGAAACGGATGGGAGTAGATCTAACGAAAAAAAAACATCAAAAGTTCTAGACCCATGTTCACACGTAGCTGCTGCTTTTTACTATGCTGACACTGTGATTGCAAGCCCTGCAAGCCCTAAGCACATAGCGACTAACAGAGCGAATAAGAAACTGACCGCTTCCATGGGCTACCGATGTCCAACCAGGTTCGAGATCTTTCAGAGGAACTTTTCTGGAGAATATTTTTTACAATTTCTTTACTTACAGTGCCAAAGGGTCCTATGATTTGGTTACCAATTAAAGTTCTAGATTCAGTTTCAAAGTGAGATTTGCAGCCTCAACTCATTCGTTGACACAATAAATAAACATTTTTTTTTTGGAAAACGTTTTAAATCCCTGCAATGGACACCGAATTGTGCGAGAGATTCTTGGAAATGTCATCTGTGGACAGGGCTGGCCTAATAAATGTCACATTTGATAACCTTGATGAACGAATCACAATTTCTGCATGTAGTGCAGAAACCAACCATTGCAGGAACGTTCCGTCAATTCAAATATTTCATTCAGACTTCTGTAGTGTTGTTCAGTCATGAGATTCGTATGTTGCTCAATGCATCCATTCAAATTACTGTCTACGGAATTGGGTTGATGTTCTCTTCGATCACAATTGGATGTCTCCGATGGATGTAAAGAATTTAGAAATGATTTTGAACATCACTTAGACGTTGGTGGTTCCGTTGGTTTTTCTGCAGAACTATGGGGTCGGGAGATGGCGAAGCTGTTTCTTTCCTTCGCGATTATGAGTTTCAAGTTTGATTGTTTTCGGTGTTGAATTTATTGGAAAATTAATTTGTGTGTCTGAGTTTAGCGCGTTAAACGAATTTAAATGAGCGGCAGCCTTGAGTCACAAGTGTTTTAATTTGACTCATCGTTTTCCAACTTCGTCAGAAAATTAGGTTTGTAAATTTTGTCATTTTATTTTTCACGAACAAAATTTCATCATCGAATGAGTGTAACACCGTTGTTGCTAATCAGATCCATGTTTTGAATGTGAAAAAGAATGCTGACAATGATAGACCATGCAAGAAAACTTTTATTTGGTTATTTACATGCGACTTTTGTATGAAATGTGATGTAATGGGAGACAGGAGGGAGCGTAAGGCTTTTCTAATGCTAAATCGTCATTCGAGCAGTAACGCTAGATCCGACCGATGAAGCGGAATATAAATTAATTCTGTCTCGACGGATTAAACACATACCAGTGTGCAGTTTAATATGAACCCTTTAGATTGCAACCTCCACAACATTCCCGGCGGTTTTTCTGAATAGGATTCAATATACGTAATCGGCAGATCACACAATAAATTTTATAAATGTTAGGGGTCGGTAGTAAAGTGTGTCACGCTTGAATCGAGAGTGGCATATACAAAAAATTCTAGTGGTCTAAGGCTACTATTTCCGCAGAACTATTGGATTTTTCATATTATGCTCATTCCACCGTGACCAAACTTACATTTTCAGAATTTGGTATACTTTTGTAAAATTCTGTTGAATGGAGCAATTATCTATTTTGGTGATGGAAAAGCAGTTTCTTCCCTTCGCGAATATGAGTTACAAGTTTGAATGTTTTCGGTGTTGAATTGAATGGAAAACACATTTTTTTTTCGTATTTGCGTCATTCAATGTTTTATGAATTTACCGCAGTACGATCCGAAGCAAGTGTATGAACGTGTCTGTTAACCTCCTCCAACTTCTTCAGAAATTTGGTTTGCAAATTTAAAATTATAGCATTTTATTTTTCAACAAAATAAAATTTTATCTTGGAATGAGTTATATCGCAGCGTTGTTGATAACAAAATCCGGAGAGGGGATATTTTGATGAAAACAAAATCGCTGATATTCGTTTCGTCAATCAGACAATGATAGGAGTAGGGTGGTACCACCGATATAGAAAGCCTAGATATGCAATGTCGAACATCAGTTTGAAGAAAAGCATTCTTGAAGTGACGCCGTCCGTCGTTCCAATTAGGCGCTAAATTCAAACTTATTTGTGTGAAACGTATGTCGAGTTACATATCACCGACACACCTTCGCGAAACGGGCCTGCTCTATTAATCGACTCTGCATCGGGTTGTCTCATGTGTTTCTTAGTCACCTGATCTCCCCTTTCGCAACTTGTTCCTTGTTACATACATAACTAACCACTATCAATCGTAAGTCTAGGGAGGTAGTAAGTAAAGTGTTGAGTGCTTCTGTCAAATTCTGTCACTACGTTTCTCATATTCCTTGCATTCGGCTCCGAATGCAAACTTATTCCTCTGCGATAAACGAATTTGCCGGCAGATGTAGTAGTACGTGATCCGGTTCAATTTACCACCTGTTCCTTAAACAGATATTATTGCAATGAATTTACTTGCGTTAGTGCATCTAGCTTGTGTTCTGCGTCCTAGTATCGTTGGTTTTTTTGCCGTGCAGTTCATTAAATTGTTGCAAGGAGTGAGCGTCTGTGGATTAGTGCATTTTCATTTGGAGGCCGTACACAAATGACATCACGCCTTGAGAAGGAATGGTTTGTCACAAAAAAAATCTGGGACAAGTTTGATCCTTTTTGGGCGTGACGAAGAGGGCAGGGGGAGGAAGAAGGGTTAAAAATTCAATAGCGTGACTTTATTTGTGTATGGCCCTTTGTTTTCACGTCATTTTCATCTCTAATTCATTGTTGGCTCCTAACTTTGAGAACATATAAGAACGACTAAGGCTATCGAATTCATAAACTCAAATATTAGGCCCTGAAAATTAACCATTTTTGATCCGATGATGAATTTGACTGTGTACGTAAATGTGCTTTTAAGAAAACACCTGAGCGAAGTATTTTCGCTTCATTATAAAAAGGCGATGTCATTGAAAGTTAATTTATTGTTGATTTGAACCATGGAGCTGATTAGAATCGTGTCTTTAGTGTTGGTGCTTGCGGGTTAATATATTTTAAATTCGACAATTTGTCTGCATTTTTCACCTAAATGTGACATCGTTTTTCCAGGCACTCGATTCAATTTTATATCAGGCACGGTAGATCCCCTAGATAATGTGAAATTTCGGCGCTACGACGGGTGAGTTTCGTGAGTTCTGCAGAACACAATTTTCTTACATAATCTGATACAGGGTTAATTATTCCCTTGATATACGTCGACAACACAATAGTCACGTTTCTGTTATGGATCTGCCTAAAATTTGATGAAACGAATTTTTTATTTGCATACAGTTCGATTACCAATTTTGTTGAATGTCTTTTGCCTGACGTGTCGACCGCAAATTTAAAATGGAATCACACTTGTGAGAAAACAGTGGTCTATCTCGATGGTTGGAATCAAAACCATACTAATTCAGCAACCTTTTTTAAAATGATCACTTCATTGTTGCAACTTGGTGAGCACAATGTATGCGCGGTGACCTTTGACGATTTGGCTTCGCAATCATACTTAGCTGTTGTACCTCAAGTTAAATATGTAAAATTCAGTTCACAATCTTAACGATAGGTCAGTGTATGTTTACATTTTCCCCGCTAGCTTGGTAGAAGAGTGGGCTGGGCACTTGAAAAGTTGATCAAAGGTGGTGTCAATGCAAGCAATATTCATCTGATTGGATTTTCAATCGGTGCTCAAGCGTGTGGATCGGCCGGAAAAATATTAAGCGCTAGTGGTAACCCAATTGGCAGGTTGAGTGTCATTTCAACTTGGTAAAATTATCAGATTAATCCAAAACAAATATGGGCTTTCAGAATAAGTGGGCTTGATCCGGCCGGTCCGGGATTCATTCCGGAAATAAATGCTCTGCAACCAACCGATGCCCAATTTGTTGACGTGATTCATACAGATATGGGAAAGGCAGGACATACATCTCAGCTTGGAGACTGCGATTTTTATCCGAACGGCGGTAAAGCCCCTCAACTGTGTACATATAATCTCATCACATGGCTAACGACGTTATTCGGATGTAAGATTTCCATGCATGTGGAAAGGAATGATTCGAGTAATGATTTGGATCTAACGAAAAAAAAAACCTTGACAGTTATAGACACATGTCCGCACTGTTATTCCGTTGATTACTACGCTGCCTCTGTGAACAATGCTAAGAACAATACATTTCTAGCGACTAACAGAGTGAATGGGAAGACCGCTACCATGGGCTACACATGTTCGAAGAGGTTCGACATATTTTAGAAGAATTTTTTGGAAATTATCTTTTTAAATTTCTTTTCCTATAGTGCGAGAGGGTGCTATGATTTGACTATCAAATCAATGCCGTAACAGTCAAAGTTCAGTTTTCAGTCTACGGCACAACGGAAGATCCTCAGATGCTTTCTCGACAATCTAGGATTCAACTAAAAATTGTTAAATTTGCTTAACTTTTATCAATCGATTCAAAAATAAATTTTCTTTATCCGTAACTGATGTGAAATTTTATTTGCTCGAAATTTACTGCTCTTTCGTTTTCAATCTTGTGGTCTGCTTCCACCACCACCCACGTATTTCGTTTTTCAACCGTTGGCAATGAGCGAACCGTGTACGTGTGTTTAGTTTTGAATTCCACGAAGAAATGTGACGTGGCACCTTTTTCTTTTTTTTCAAACCATGTTACGCCAACCTCAAAATGTCAAATATTTGATACAAAACAACTGTTTCATGCGTTAACATCCTTTTCGATTTCCCGTAATGTTTGAATTTCGATGAAATTTCCCATCGGAGTTGATGGTTAATTTTCGAGTCTTGTATTTTTCATTGTTGTCCAGGTCCAGTTGTCCAGGAGCTTTTAAAAGTTGCTAGAAGTGTTTTTTTTACATTTTATTTCATGAATAAAATAACCCCATCATTAGTTTTCCTAAAATGATCTCATGCATACAATATACCAAAAGCCCCCTATCTAAACATTTTCGGTTAAAGGCCACATCGAGATGTACTGTGTGTACCAACGACGTGAAAAAAATCAGCCGCAATTCACACGATGCGAGGAAATATTTTATAACAAGCGTACATTTGCTTTTGCAAAGAGTGAGAGTCTGGTGCATCGGGTAATGAGCCACAGCACTTGTGTTGCCTCTAATTTATTGCTGGTTCCTGACTTTGAGAACGTAGAGATCGACAATGGCTATCAAATTGCCATGCTCAAGCATTAGGCCCTGAAAATAAGATTATGTTTTTATGTAAATTTCAATTTCAAGTTTACGCATTCCTCCTTTTTAAACTACAAGTACGTTACGCTCCTTCTGTCTGGGGTGCAACGCAACGCCATCTAGGTATCATTTATCTGAATTCTGTTGAATTCGCTTTTGTTTCTTGTGCTACTTCTTCTTGTCTTAAAAGAAGAGTGTGTCCTTTTTTTGTTGAGACCCCCTCCCGCGTTCTTTTTCGTCAAACTCCCCCCCGTCTAGTGCTTACGTTATTTATGGATGGCTCCTTACACGCCAATGCATGATAAGCTGTAACTATATGTTACGGCGACACAGATCTATAAGACACTATAATTACCTCAATGGATAAGTAGGGATCGACTTGGAAAACTAAAATACGTCCTTGACTCGATCAGAAGTAAGGCTTCACAGGCTTTTATTTGAAGGTAGCGACTTAGGAGCATTCAAAAATTATTTACACAGAAAACTAGGATTTTTAGAATGGCATTAGGGTTCGCCAAACATCAGCGAGAAAAGTTTCGCATAACTATTCGGGACACTGATGCTTCGAAAAAATCAGCTTTCAGTTTATGACACTTAATTGTGCTTCAGTGCAATCAATTATTACTATTATTATTACTTTTACAAAAAATTTCTGTAGAATCTTGTTCAGGGCTCCGAGCTGACTAATAGCATCCAAAAATAGTGCATCCCAATGTTCATTCAACCACACCGTGACCTGGGGTTGTGTTTTAGTTAATTTAATTTAATTTTTTTTAGGGGTCGGGTCGCTAAGGGTTTCGCCTTCTTATTGTTCGGAAAAAACCTCGACCCGCTCACCTCTACTCATGTCTCACCAAAATACAAATACACCAAATACAAAGAAAATAAAACTCGAATCTTATTGTAAATTGGATTCACGAATATGCTCAATTGGATTCACGAATATGCTCCTGCCGTTGATATTTCAATTAACTGTTGTTTCATTGATAAGTCACTTAAAAGAAAAATCATTGAACCCTTGAAAATCCTCGGGAAACGACAGAATGAGTCGTTAGTTGTAGTTCGCTATACAACGTCGAAGAAGAGTGGCTGCCAAGTGTGGACGAGGATGGTGAATTTTTAGACAAAAGGACGAAGAATTTCCGAGTAGAATTATTTAAAAAAAAACATCTGGCAAAACGTTTATTAAATTTTGTGTTCACGAAAACAGTACACACACTTTTACTTAACCCCGAACCCACTCCCCACGCACGCTTTTCATCAACCCTCTCCCCTCATGCCTCTAGGTGCATGCGGAATTTGTGAATGGCCCCGTAAAAGAAACATCAATTCAATGCAGCTAAATATTTATTTCATGTTTATTAGAAAATTATTTTCTTCCACTCAAATGTTGCAGAAATCTTAATCTTAATTCGATTTGTAATGATCCAAGATTTCGTTAGCAGCTCTAAAGCCCGACGAAACCGCTCCATGCACATATCCCGAATTATTTTCGTCGGTCGCTTCACCGGCGATCAGTAAAACCGGCTTATTGCCGCTACTATAAAGCGTTTCTTCCAAATCTTTGCACAGCCTTACGTTGTGCCTTTGCGTTTCCATAGACCCGTACGAATAGGACCCCAAGAAATATTTGCTGGTCATCCAACGATTTCGTCGCATATTTATTGGACGTGGTAGCGTTCTGCCGAGGAACTTCTCTAATAGCCACATACAATCATCGATCAGTTGATCGTCACTGATTTCTTCGAATTGTTTTATGAACTTGCCGGCTATAAATCCACAAATTGTGTTAGGCTGCCCAATTTGTTTGTCAAAACCGAATAATTCTGTAAGCCATTCCCTTTCCGTTCCTCTAAGAATTTTTTTATCCTCTTTCTTCCACAAGAACGCGTATGCTGCCCACTCTCTAATGTCTGTAGGCCAGAACGGTTCTGCGAATTCCAAAAATACCTTTCCCAATGTACCATATCCAGTTTTTTCGATTGCAGTCACTTTCTTCTCCGGTAATTGAGGAGTGAAGAGTGTGCGATGATGTTTTTTCAGATAACCTAGTGATACGGTGACGATAACATGATCAGCTTGATATTCTGTTCCATCTGCACAACGTACAACAGCTACACTTGACGTCCAGTCGATGTTTGTTACTTCCTTGTTCAATAAGATTTTATCATCTATTGGTAGTGCCTTCGATGGATCAGGACGTTTTTTCTGCAACGGAAAAGCGTGTAACTACTGTACGGAGGAAGATTTTTGTGTAATCGTTACAGCTAAGAAATCAAATATCGTTTTGTAGCCATGCTCCTTCCACGTCCACTGTTGGTTCCCACCTGGAAATAATTTTTTTTAATTTTATCAAATGCATTTTGTCTATGTAATGCGGAAGACATCACCTGCACCATTAATTGCATTAAGTTTAGTAGACACATCGTGCCAGCTTTCAGAAGCATACAAAGAATTCATTGCTCTTTCACTTAAATCCATCATCTGATCCACTAGTTCCTTGTCCACATTTTCAAATTCCTTATTTTGGAGTCCGTTCGAGAAATTGATTTCATAGAATTCGCCAAGTGATTTATTGAACTTCGCCTGGTTTTCATAATCGTCACCAATCGACATTGAAAAATTCAGTAGATTTTCGAATTTCTTTTGATCAACTAATTTTCCATCCGAAGTATAGGGATGAGAGTTGTACGATCTAATTTCATTGTCAACCAACTCAAAATCGTCCTTCACCATATCGTACACAATATTCCCTTCATCTCCCTCACACCATTGTGCTCCCAGGTCTACAAAACCTTTACCGAATGGAATGCTGTGCACCCTGCCACCAATACGATTTTCAGCTTCCAGCACCACAATGTCATCGTAACCATTTTCGAGTAACTTCACAGCCGCAGAAATGCCGGAAGCACCAGCACCAACAACAACCAATTTGGGTGACTTTTCGTTGGCTGTTGCAAATAACAAACCGTTTAATATCTGGATTGAAAAATCAATGTTCAGACGTATAATGCTTCTAAAGTCGTATTTAAACTCACAATTAAAAGCGGAGTGATCCGAATCGAGACCCACATTTTCACAGATTAATTCGAATTTCTTTGAGCGATTGATTTCAATTCATTTAAAAGGTGAAAGGTTATGATGCGAAATAGATTCGACTTGATATGAATCTGTGTCAGTGTCGTTCATGCCTACTTCACATACGTATATAATCATAATATTATGTTGGTTATCTTCACCGAGTATCGTTTTGTAAATCAAGTCGTTTAATTTGAATAAGGCTTTTAGTCATCTATCTTGCGGCGTATGATTTCTTCTAAAATGAATTTCGGCATATCCAATGAGAAATCTATTGCCTCATGGCGGCAAATAGCTCTTGAGCTAATAAGTCGCTACAAGCTGGAGACGAGTTCTGGAATCAGGTTGCGCTGAAAAAGTATTTTAGTTTTGTATATAGTGTGTTGGAAATCAATTGTTCAATGCAGAAAAAGGACACGCCACTTTACAGAACTTCTATTCAAAGCGTCTAACGATGTTTTTTCTTCAGAAACTATTAAACATTTCTAATAATATCGAGGGGTAGATATTCACAGAAAATCCGTTTCCAGTCAAAATGAAATTCATCAAAAATCTTCGTAGAAAAATCGTAAGCTGCCAATTTGTCATCGAAAGAAACAGCCTGAAGTAATTGAATTTGTATTGTGGTGATTCAATCCGATCGCAGTTTGCCAATCAATTATATACAATCTAGTAACCATTGCAACTGCCTATATATACGGAACACTTGATCATATTCATTCAAATGGATTCAAAGCGAAAACATCTTGTCTTTTCCTTCCAAGAATTCCGTTACCTTGTGGATGGTAAGCTGCTATCACGTCGGGGTCACCAAAAAATATGGGAAAGGAAAAGGCAAGATGCCTTCGCTTTGAATCCATATATTTGAATGAATAAATATCGTCAAATGTTCCGTATAGGTAGTTGCAATGGTTACTAGATTGTATATAATTGATTGGCAAACTGCGATTGGATTGAATCACCACAGTATCTAAACGACTAATACAAAAGGACGCAGAATTTGCATAGACTTTTGCATTGTAGTCACGGTTTTCATACAATCACTCCATTCTCTTATTATCTGTTATGACAACCCTGCTGCATTTTATGTTACTATGTTGGAAAATTTGAGTTTTCAATTGGTTGTAGATTTTATGGAAATTGTTGGTTTTTGGAACTTGAACGACCGCACGTGTTAAAGTATTGGCATTGCAATGTGTGAAATAAGTTTAGAAGTGAAAACGAATAAATTTGTCAATTGCACACATTTTTTCATAAATATCAAAGTATGGAACCGAATTTAAATTGTATTTTAAGATATGAAAGTCTAAGATCGAGATAAGATTGGATTATGCTTTGGTATGCTACCCTGATTGCAAGTTGCGCGAAGCGCACAAAGCAATCATTATACTTTGGTAATTTTTGGAATTTTAGGTTGGGAACAGGGCGGATTAACCTACGGGAGAATCGGTATAGTGCACATGGCGCTTTGAATTGACGATTCATGATGTTTTGAATTTCGATGAACAGTTATTGTCTGATGAGGAAATATTTTTTACTTCCAAAATTGTCAAAAAAGAAAAATTCTGCCTGCGGAGGACCTTCATTTTTCAGGAAGTTTTAGTCATTTCTACTCAGTACCTAAAGCATTACTGAGGCCTAATTTGTAAAAATTATTGCATGGGAAGGTATTTGAATGGGGTGCAATACTAAGACCACGTTATTTCGATTCAATGGGGCAAAGGACAGGCCACAGGCATGCCACTGCGTGTCATTAAGAAGTGATGAATTTTGTTATACTTTCATTGCATCAGAATTTTGTAAGAAATTTGAATTCCTAGCTAGCTGGCAGGTGATGGTGTGGCCAATCAATTGTAATCACATCTCACAGCCCTATTATGCAGTATTGACTATTTTATTTGTGTTACATTGCAGAATACTCATGGAATTTCTTTTTCTTTTCTCACAACACTTGTTATCACATCGAGTCGATCCTAATCTTAGCCTCAAAGTACACAAACAGTTCGAAATTCATAGATCATCGAAATTCATTGATAATACTTTGCATTTGTGTCGTCAACCGGCCCTACCGTGACGCCTTCAGTTTTCGAGCAGTAAGCTTGGAATATGCGATAATTCTTTTTTGTCTTCAATTTCATTTGAAGTGTGTGTGTTTGGCCTGACTTATTTGAATGTTGTGAGTGAGAACGGATTGTTTCAATTCAATTCTTTTTATATGCGATAGTGAGTTCCTACGATAAGATCGGAAGCCTTCAGAAAGATTCTAAGTCGAGCTACTCGTATATCACTGCACGGCCCGTTAATAATTTTCATCGCAATTATCATTCGAAGTACGGCTGAGCCATCTGTTCATCACGCAAAAATTAAAAATCAATTCGAAATTTGAGGAAGAAATTTTTTATTTCGTAGTTTGAGCATTGAATATTTGGCTCCAAAAGATCACAATGAAGTTTTTCGGGACGAACCCTATCCTGAGACAAGCGACATCACAAAAAGCTAGCCCATCCGTAAAACATAGCTGCTAGCCTGTCAATATCAGTGGCCTGACTAATACAAT
>JANTFA010045007.1:0-15296 GCA_026413405.1 Phytosciara flavipes | reverse complement strand
AAAATTTGTGGAACAAAGTGGACTGAATTAGCTTAAAATATGAATATGATGCCAGTTTTAAATGTTACTCGCCGTAGGTCGTAGATAGTGTCTCGTTCACATAACAACCGTCAGTTCGTACCGGAAGTCTTTGATTCGGAAGTTCGCCGGCCATATTTTTCAAAGTTGAACCGATTCCGAAAAATAGGGTCAGGGCAATTGATGGTATCACTGCCAATGTTGATCCCTAAATGACCGTTTGGTTGATTATAACAAAAACTTAATTCGAAATCAGAAGGGGGAAATTAATTTTACCAAATTGTTCGTCCATGGGAAAAACATTCCTAACGAAAACAGACCCACAATCGGTCCAATGAACATGCCGTGAAGTATGCTGGAAAACTTTGAATGAAGCAAGCGTATAATCATCAAACATTTCGAATGCTAAAATTGTCATTCAAACCGGTAAAATATTCCCAACAGCAGCAATAACGAAAATCAAACAGAATGACAGAATGCCACCCACTGCAGAGATTATTTTTGACAGATATCCCAGTTTCAGTTCGGATAGGCCAGGTCTGAAAGGCTTCACATAATCCTCAATGATGATAGCTGGCAGAGCGTTCAGACAAGCTGATAGTGAACTGTAGAATGAAAGGATTATCAAATGAGTGGTGAGACGGGTCTCAATGAAGCCGATACCTCAAAGTACCAGATGTAAGTCCTGCAAGTAAAATTCCAGGTAAAGTTGGAACCTTTCCTAGAACTCCCATCACATAAAATGGTAAAATCTGATCTGATGCACTCACCACCTATCGGATTAGGAATTACGGTTTTGGTGAATGGAACGGACGTAGGTTTTTACATATAATTCATTTATCATACCCTAGTTCCGAGTGGAGAGACAGCTGATACAGGATCGCAATCGTAGTACTTTGCGAATATAAGCAATCCAGTAAGTGTACACAAGAAGGTAACGGCAGCCATACCAAGCATGTTGTAAAACATACATCTAAACGGAATCGAACGCAGTTCATTATCATTCGGCGAGATCTTCTTCGGAAATGGCAATTTGTACAAACTTTCTGGCATCTTTGAGCGTTGGCACAGATAAGTAACGCTGAATTTGTGCTTGCGTGCCAGCATACAGAGGGATCCATGCGAAGTAACCTCCTATCAAACCAGTCCAAAGCGTATGCCGTGTACGTGGATCTGGATCAAATCTGCGGATCGTCGGTTTTTTCTTAAAATTACTTCGATTCGATTTCGGTCTGAGTGAATTTTATAGGAATTACATCGCAACATTCATACGACCAGCGTCTGATAGTCTGGACCACAGTACACCAAAACCTCCTATGTCAATAAGTCCCATGACAATTATAGTAAACATTGATCCGTACATGATAAGTCCCTGTAACACATCCGTCCATATCACAGCCTTAAGTCCTCCCTAAAACATACAGTTCATTTAGAAAGTAGCAAGATGAACGTGTGGGTGATGAACGTGTAGATGAGGGAAGTGTTGATGAAGATATAGCACTGGGATCAATTTTATTGACATTAATTTATTCGTTCCGTTACTTGATTGAACCAGGTTGCAGTGTAAGCTTTGTCTTAATTTGTAGAGCAACAAACTCAAATTCATATACTTACAATGGACGAGTAGATGATGCAAACAATGAAAATTACTGCAGACGATATGTATCGATCGAATCCAGCAACTGTTTGAAAAGGTTTACATTCGTTTAGACTAATTTTTCATATTAATTCTTAAAAGAGAATTGGTAGGAAATGAGTTGTTAAATTTACCTTGATCCAGAGCTAGTGATGGTCCCCAAACTGTAAGTGGCATGTAAATCATCTGGATGGAAACAACAATAGATTACGTTGGATGCGGCGGAAGTCATCCATTACATGAAGGACAATTTTGTGATATGAGTCGAACTCACGAGTCTCATAAATTGTCCTGATTTAATGAATTACTTCCAGTTAGGATCCAACGTAATTTATTTTAATCGCTGTCCCATGCGGAAATTGCTCATTACATGTACATGTAATGAGCACTTTCTGCAAGGGCGGGGGGCACATGTACTTTGAATTGCAACTTTTCGCTTGGGGAGATAGCGATTAAACGTATTTTAAGGAAAACTTGATGCAAAAGATCTGAGCAATAGAAATTCGTTGATCTTAATATCAACCTTGTTGGACGGTATTGTGTTCAGTCTTTTGCATCTTTCGATCAATTTCAAGTTTTACCAAGTGAATAATTGAAGACACAGACATAATCCTTCGAGTTGTTTTGCTAAATCTTCTCTCCAGATACTGAAAACAAAATCATTCTCTGTAGGCTCGCCGTTCAATACAGTTAATCGATAAAATTACTTCATTAGCCGATGTTAGTTGCAGCTTAAAAAACACGGGAACGTACAGGTAGGCTATCTACATCGACAAACAATCAGCTGTGGAATAATAAACTCAGGACACTGCCACAGTCGTTACAATACTTACGGCTAAGGTCATGGGAATCAACGATAAGGCGGTGTAAATGTAAACAAAACCGTAGTAGTACACTTCGACAGGGTTTCCCAGCATTGTTATAGCCGATATGAAACTAAAATTGAAAGATTGGATGATTTTGATCGATGGATTCTGAATAATTTCAACCTGCAAATCAGTGACAATGTAACCGGAAACACTTTCATTTTTCTTCCAGCCATCAGGAACTCTTCATTGGTCTTGTTCTTTTTGTGAAAACATCCATAAAATACTCCGATTCCCATGGAAACGAATAGCAATGCTGCAAAAATCTGATAAAATAAACGAACTTGTTAAGCAGCAAGTATGAGAACTTGAGCAATCTTATTGTACACTGAAATGTGTCTATTGTACATGTAGGTAGGTGTTGATATTACACGCGTTGCAATAATCAATTTTTGATGATATGGATTGAGTAGACATCGTTTTTAGTTCTTCAACTCTTTTAGTTGACCCAATCACATGGGTACAGTTCTTTTATTTGAAGAGTTACACGAACGCATTTCAAACATGAATGGTAGTGTAAATAGAGGACTAAAACTGGACAGTGTATCAGAACATATTGAAAGCAATTTTCATGTAAAATAGTACTATTCGCCCAATGGCTAGAATCTGTCACATTCCATTTTCATTCATTTCCAATGTTTCCACCGACTGGCTTGTCCCTAAAATTTGTTTGCTTGAAGTGCGTTGGTTGCAAACGTTAGTGGCTTCCATAAACATATTATCGGAAGCTGTTCATTCATATCAGCATCATTCATAAATGACATCATAATATACCAGCTTCAGCTGTTTTAAACATAAACATGACGGTTATGTTTGCATATTTAAAAGCTCTTTCGTCATCGGTATGGAAATATTTTTTTCAATATTGTTCCTTCACAGGGGGCAGTGGCGGATTAGTATATGTGCAACTCGTTACTTGCGGCGTTCATAACAACGTTATAGAATCTGTAGATTTAGAATTTCTTGATTTTATTCCACATGTGAAATCATTGCAATGATTCAAAATCTAAAAAGTTTGAACTAGTTGACCTTTCACTAGCAAGAAAATCGAAATTTTTGTGAGGAAACTAAAACTAATTAATTTTGTATTCGGCGCCGAAATAATTTGATCGGATAAGCCGATTTGAGTCGCCACCATTTTACTCTTGTACTTAGCACGTTGGCGTAGTATGCATACATACCTAAAAAAAGGTGGTAATTACGTTAGCCACCAAGCAATAATCACCCAATAAAAAAGATTGGTTCATCCCTCGGGTAAGGGGTCTTTCAATAATGCCGTTCGCATTTCTCAAGACTGACAATCTATTCATGTATCATCAACAGTTGGAGAAGCAATATTTGAAGTAAAGTTCCACAACCCCAAATAGAATCCCTAATAAAAAGTGTGGAGAACATTCGTTTGACTTCGAAAAATGTTTTTTTTTCCTCAATACGGTGATTATGAGTGAACAACCAAATGTTGTTGGAAATTCAGTAATAATTTTCACATGCTCACTTAATCAGATAATCATTATTTTACTAATCGCAGACGGCAAAGATTCGTATCAAGGCGGTAACCTACCTCATCATATTCACCTAATGCAATGCCCTGATTACAAAATCTTCTACTTCATTAATTTCAACATAGCACATCACGAGGCGGCTCATCACTGATTGGTTTCCGTCACAGTTAAAAATAGACAATGATAGCCATTTGCTCGAAACAAAATGTAAAGTTACAATTTACCAGATATTCCGTCCATTTGAACAAGGATTGGTAGTCGCCATCAAATACGAAGTGTTGGGTCGCATTTTCCGACATTTTCGATGTGATCGATGTACAGTATGAGCCTAATAAATCAGTAGACCAGCACAATCACATTACTAACAACCTTAACTAATATTGACTTCTGCTCAAAGGTGCGATCGTTAAGATCAATCAAAAACGCGAAAAAATTTTTTCTTCCGAATTGTGTGTGCCACCAGTTGTAGTTTGCGAACGACTAAATTGTTAGATTGTGCGGAAGCAATCGGTTGTATAAATTGTAGATTTATCTCGGATTCGAAACTATTAACAGAGTTGTAATTGGATTGTAATTCAGTAATTTTATTGCTCGTTGGATTAAACTTATCTGTAAATATTGTCAACTGTGATAATGTCGAAACTACTGAATTCAGTAGTTCATTTGGTCGCGAGTGATAAAAGGTGGTACTTTTGATTACTAGTCATAAGCTTGTCGTTAGGACAAGCTTACGACTAATTCTTAAAATATCCACTTTTCATGACGCTACGTCGATGTTCTTCAAAATGAATGAAAAATTTTGACTGTAACATGGTTAGAGAAATGTAAACAGGTGGCGTTGCTTCCCACAATCTCTGTGCCTTAAAGTTCAATCTTTGCTAACAAAGGACTTTTGAAACCCCTTTCTCTACCTAAACCAAATTAATTTCGATTGATAATTCGGTTCTTCGTAAATAATGCTTATCGAGCTAGTGACCTATACCTCTCAGAGATATGTTGAATGATTCAATGACTCTAATACCTCTACATTCTTCAAATGGAAATATTTTTGTGGTACGATGCGTAACATTGAAAAAAACGATTGTCTGAAATTGTGCAAACAATCTCAACATAAAACTTTATGTCTCGAATTCAAGAATCGGTTTGATTAAATATTTATTTAGAGATATAATTACCGCCATGTAGATTCATAGTAAATGTAATTGAAACTGATTACAACAATAGATCATAATCACATGAAGTAAAGATTGTTCATTTAGAAGACACAGTAACGCAAGTGTGCACCAATTATTCCACTTCGGTGGTTTTAAAATACCACTAATCAAAACCGTGAATCTACTATTTCTTTTGAACAAAGCTTTCTCAACCAAATCTTTCACTTCAATGTTACCTGACGATTTCAATAAAAACCCCTGTCAGCCAAAGGGCACATCATTTAATATTTGTCATAGATTTTGATGACAGCTGACTCTTAGGATAATCTTTTGCTTAATCCCGGAGCATCTCTGGCAGATTAAACAGTACGATACCAGATGTAACTAATTTACTGAACGCGCCAGGAGGTTTCTTTGGCAAAAAGTACGAGTTTCGAAGGCACATCTTAAGAAACTCCAAGCTTTTCATATCATATCCTCACTAGTAGAAATGGGAAATTCCGGCCAATTTTATTCAGAAAAAAACTCAATCAGCACTTTACATCAACGATTTATTGCAGCACCAAACAGTGTACCAGTGTACACATGACACAATAGATCTGTAGTCGCCCAGATCCCAATCTAAAGTTGCTTCCCTTTCTGCTCAATACAAAAATGAAAAATCAAATTCGCATAAAATTCAGGTATGACAACGCACCATGCAATAGTACTGTGAAATAAAGTGGCATGACAAGCATCTCGAATGTTTCGGTTTACTAGACGAAATATTTTTTTTTTACTTTTTTAACAGTGCAATCGCAAACAACACTATTGAATGGTGCGTTGCGTGAGATGAACTTACGTATAATGAGTCATTGGAAATGGAATTCCGCACCGATGCCATTTTACCCGATTGATTATCAACTTCATCTGCCACTTCATCTTCATCGAAGTCAATCCAATTGCTCAGCCTGTCAACGCCGAGAATCAATTTCCACATCGAAAGGATGATCGGTGTCATGTACTTCGCTTTAACTTTCGATGGTTTTTTGAAACAATTTACGATAAAGCTGAACAAAAGGCCGAAAACGACGATACTGACTAAACTAATCAACGGTTGCCATAAGTATGAAATCGATAGAACCTGAGTCAACGGGTCGTATGACTCATCTTTCCAGGCCACATTCTGTTTGAACGAATACTGTGGATTGTCGATGTAGGTCCTAGATAGTGTCTCGTTCACATAACATCCGTCGGTTCGTACCGGAAGTCTTTGATCTGGAAGTTCGCCGGCGTTGTTTTTCAATATGGAACCGATTCCGAAAAACAGGGTCAGGGCAATCGATGGTATCACTGCCAATGTTGATCCCTAAACGACGGTTTGGTTGACTATAACAAGAACTTAAATCAAAAACCAAAAGCGAAGATAATTTTTACCAAATTGTTCGTCCATGGGAAAAACATTCCTAGCGAAAACAAGCCCACAATCGGTCCGATGAACGTGCCGTGAAGTAAACTGGCAAACTTTGAATGAAGCAAACATGACCATCAAACATTTTGAATGCTAAAATTGTCATTCTAACCGGTAAAATATTCCCAACAGCAGCAATAACAAAAATCACACAGAATGCCAGTATGCCACCCACTGCAGAGATTATTTTTGAAAGATATCCCAGCTTCAGATCGGATAGACCCGGTCGGAATGGCTTCACATAATCCTCAATGATGATAGCTGGCAGAGCGTTCAAACAAGCTGATACGGAACTGTAAAATAGGAGAGTTGTCAAATGGGTCGTGTAACAGGTCTCGATGAAGTCGCTACCTCAAAGTACCTGATGTAAGTCCTGCAAGTAGAATTCCGGGTAAAGTTGGAATCTTTCCTAGAACTTCCATCACATAAAAAGGTAGAAGTTGATCGGACGCACTCACCACCTATCGGATTAGGCATTAGGGTCTTGCTGAATGTAACGGAGGTTTCTACATACCTTTGTGCCGAGGGGAGAAACAGCCGATACAGGATCACAGTCATGGTACTTTGCGAATATAAGCAATCCAGTTAATGTACACAAAATGATAACGGCAAACAAACCAAGCATGTTGTAAAACATACACCTAAACGGAATCGAATACAGTTCATAAAATCAATCATCGAGATCCTTCGCGAAACTCGCGTTTCTTTATACAAACTTTCTAGCATCTTTGAGCGTTGGCACAGATAAGTAACGCTGAATTTGTGCTTGTGTGCCAGCAAACAGAGGTATCCATGTAAAGTAAGCTCCTATCAGACCAGTCCAAAACGTATGCCGTGTACGTGGATCGGGATCAAATCTACGGATCGTCAGTGTTAGGACTATTTTCACTTGACCTGAGCGAATTCTATACAAATTACATAGAAACATTTGTACGACCAGCTTCTGCTACTCTGGACCATAGTACACCAAAACCTCCTATGTCAATAAGTCCCATGACAATTATAACAATCATTGATCCGTACATGATAGTTCCTTGTAGCACATCGGTCCATACCACAGCTTTGAGTCCACCCTAAAACATAAAATTCACTGACAAAGTGGCACGATGGACCTTGTCAGCAACTGAGATGCTTAGTTCAGGCACAGTTCATAACAACATTTTGTTCGATCAAAATTCATGCAAGAATACCGGTGTTCGAAAGTGGACGAAGGATGAAATGAGTTGTCGAAAAGAAATATCGTCAACAAATGTTTTACTTCATCAGTTCAAATATATGCATTGGCTAAAGCTCATCATACAAGAGTAACAATAGCGATCTCATATACTTACGATCGACGAGTAGATGATGCAAACAATGAAAATTACTGCAGATGATATGTATCGATCGAATCCAGCAACTGTTAGATGAGATGAATTCATTCATGTTAATTGTTCATACTCATTCTAAATAGAAGAATTAGTTTGGAGTGAGTTGTTAGTATACCTTGATCCAGAGCTAGAGATGGTCCCCAAACTGTAAGTGGCATGTAAATCATCTGAATAGAAACAAAAGAATTTTAAGGAAACTTGATGCAAAAGACAGAGAGCTAGAGAAATTCGTTGATCGTGGTGGAGTCTTTTACATCGTTTGATCGAAATCTTGTACTTCATCAATGTTAGCATAAAATGTAGTTCTCACCAAGTGGATAATTGAAGATACAGACATAATCCGTCGCGTTGTTTTGCTAAATCTTCTCTCCAGATACTGAAAATAAAATCATTCGCTGTATAGGCTTGCACGTGAGCAGTTTATCGATAAAATTACTTCATTAGCCGATGTTAGTTGAAGATCGAAAAATACAGGAACGTACAGGTAGGCCACCTATGTAGACAAACAATTAGCCGTGAAATGTGTCAGGGCATTATGACAATCAGTAACAACACTTACGGCTAAGGTCATGGGAATGAACGATAACGAGAAGAAAATGTAAACGAAACCGTAGTAGTACACTTCGACAGGGTTTCCCATCATTGTTATCGCCGATATGAAACTGAAATAAAGAGAAATTGGTCGATAGATTGTCGCTGTCAATGCTGAACAAAATTTCAACCTGCAAATCAGCGACAATGTAACCGGAAACACTTTCATGGTTCTTCCAGCCATTAAGAACTCTTCATTGGTCTTGTTATTTTTGTGAAAACATCCATAAAATACTCCGATTCCCATTGAAACGAACAGCAATGCTGCAAAAATCTGATAAAATAAACGAACTCGTTAGGATGTTATGGATGTTATGGGATGATTATGTAAGCAAGTATGGAAGCCAGATCAATCTCTTCATTTTGATGATATTGTGGACATACATCGTTTGAGATTCTTAGGTGGAATGAAAATTAGCTAAGAATCAATAGAGATAGTCTATTGACTATTTCACTATTGTTGACATAATCGCATGTGCAATGTGCACTGTTCTTTTATACGAAAATTTAAATAATTTCCTGGCGAGCAAACAGAGATTATCATAAGCCACTCAACATTAGGAGCATATCCATCGATTAACCAAAGTCGTAACTTTGCTCACACAGCACGTTAAAAGGAATATTATTTAAGGAGGTACACAGCATGGAATTGTTCTATGTTCTTTTGAAACTGGTGAATCGGACACTCTTCCACCAAATGCATCATCGTTTGTACTGTATACAGTGTACTGACAAAGTGGAGATTTGATGATATTCCAGCTATATGAAATAGGGAGACGCAACATCTTTGTCCCGTATTCGGTTGAGGTGGAGCTATGTTCATTGGAGTGAGCCTTCGACGTCCTGTGTAAGAACGAATCTCAGTTCATTGCTGTGCCACTCTCTCCGAGGGATGATTTACTGGCTAATATGGTGACAAATCAATTCCCTATTACCATTCATTCGACGATTCCTTCTATCGAGGGGGTAACCACTGCGATATTTTTGAGACAAGCCGATGGAATTTTTGGAAACGATTCCTTCTATCGAGGGGGTAACCACTGCGATATTTTTGAGACAAGCCGATGGAATTTTTGGAAATAATGGGAATGGAAATGGAATTTTTGGGACAGATTTTCGCACAGTGGTCCCCTCGCCTCCTATAGTGTGTTTATTACGAGATTAATTAACAACTCGCCTTTCGCACTACATTGTGACGTCCTTTATGGTAGACCCCTTCGCAGCACTGAAAAATAATCATAATTGCATGACCCCTAACCTTTTACAGACAGCGGTCATTACTCTTTTCATCCAAAAGTATTTTCAATTCGATTTGAACGTAATGACAAATATCACACGGGAAGTTATTTGTTGTTGTCATATCAACGTTGTCCGTTGTTTACGTAATAATGAGCTGGTCGTTTTTCATAATATCGTTAAGACGGTAATATAGACCATCATGTTATGCTGATGATAACGTTTGCAATTTTTATAACTCTCACAACGATACGCCATGACAATTCTGAAAATATTGGAGTTTATTTACCAATTGTAAAGATAGGTCTCCCGTTTTTTTTTCAAGATAAAAATATGGACGGTAATAACGAGTCAGCCACCAAATTTTCTTGCAAAGACACGGTGCGGCTGAACAACTTTTTTTCGACAAGTTCTTGTTCGAGGAATTTTCATCATGTAAATCACAGTGCGGTGTCTTACCATTACTTTTTGAACAAATTTACTGTACGTACACCATGGAACATTTCTGACAACTGCTCACGATAAAAAGCATGTGTGGCAGTAGCTAATGTTCGTCGTAATTGGTGTTGTTAGAAAGCTTAGATTTCCGTGTCTCAATAACCACGTGGAAGGTAGAGAGTCATTTTATGTAAAGATTATTTAACCGAAATGTTCCATGGTGATGTACGGCAAGTAAAATTTTAAAAAATTTTCAAAAATTCCGTGCCAAAATATTTTAAATTCGAGCAAAAAATAATGGTGAGACCTCGATCTGTGATTTACATGAACAAAATTCTATGTAAATGAACTTGTCGAAAAAGTTCCACACCATGTTACTAATAGTTAGTAATGAAATTATTCGTAATGGAAGTCGGCAAGCATACACTATCAAATCGGTAACACACCTTTTATACTGATCTGAAGCATTGGATTGATTTTAAAATCTTCTACTTCATTAATTTCAACAAGGCTTATCACGAGGCTTTCGTCGCAGTTTATAAAATAGATAATGAGGCTTTTGCTCTGCGAAATGTTAGGTGCTAGACTACAATTTACCAGATATTCGGTCCATCTGAACAAGGATTGATAGTCGTCATCGAATATGAAGTGTAGAGTCGTATTTTCCGACATTTTCGATGAAACGGTTGTGATCGATACTTTCGCGAACTTAAGAGTTAGAATTTACTAATTATAAATCGATAATAGACCGGCACAATCACATTACGAAGAAACTTTAACGAATTGTAAGTTCTACTTGTGGGGTCGGTACCGTTCACACAATCTTCAAATCAATCTTCCAAATTAAAATTACGAAATTATGTTTCTCTTTCGATTTGCGTGCGCCACAAGTTTTAGTTGGCGAACGACTGAATTGTTAGCTTGAGTGGAAGCAATTGGTTGTATGTTGTATAGATTGTAGATTTATCTTGGATCTGCAACGATTAATAGAGTTGTAATTAAATGGTATCCTCAAAATGTTTCGTGACTTTATTGCTCGTTGGATAATCTTATCTGTAAGGCTCTTCCCTTCATTTTTGTATGTTCAGTATATTTCAGTATATCGAGCATTTACTTGAGTACATCCAGTATAGGTTTGACAACTTTCTTCTGAAGAATTAGTATTTTTCTACCTAGTTAGGTATGAAGGTATTTTCTCGCACTAGATCCAATGCACAACATCATCTAATTTGTTTACCAAATATTCACATGAAGAAAATTCTGAAAGACTGATTTATATGGTACCGTGCAAGGTAAAAAGACGAATAAAATCAAGTAGTCAATACTTAGTTTATAACCTCCAACAATTGCGTTCTACATGAATGTGTGGCAGTGCCTCTATATCAGAATGGCAAAAATGCACTTGGTGTCGGGTGTTCACAGCCTCGTCTCGGCAAGATTTTTATTTACTAGGTCCAACCTTTTGGGTGGGTCAGATCCCTTGACTGCTGAACAGATTAACTCTGAAATTTCCATCCATTCGTCCGAGTTGTATTTTGAGAACCATTAGAAAATGATATTCGCCTTTATAAGAACAGAAGGATCGATGGAGAAAGCAATTGGTTCTCAGGTTCTAGATTCCAAGACTCGTCTTAATCGCTTCCGACCTTTCCAAATCATATTCTCGCAATAAGTTCGTCGAATTTGAGAGTAGCGAAACGAATGGTAATGCAAGGGAAAATTCCGACCAATCAGAAGGAAACTCAATCAGCACCTTGTTGGATCCACCAATGGTTTATTGAAGTTTAAAAACAATCTGTACATGGTACAATTATAGATCTGCAATCAGAATTCCTTTGGTTTGTTTCGACCGTCGCGTCTTCCCTGTAGCCTGCGATGTGTGTCTAAAGCTTCTTCCCTTTCTGTTCAATAGAAAAAAGCAATTCGCTTAACGTTCAGGCATCAGGTGAGATGAACTTACGTGTAATGAGTCATTGGAAATGGAATTCCGCACCGATGCCGTTTTACCCGATTGATTATCAACTTCATCATCATCGAAATTAATCCAATTGCTCAGCTTGTCAACGCCGAGAATCCATTTCCACATCGATAGAATGATCGGTGTCATGTACTTCGCTTTAACTTTCGGTGGCTTTTTGAAACAATTTACGATAAAGCTGAACAGAAGACCCAAAAAGACGGTACTGACTAAAGTGATCAACGGTTGCCATAAATATGAAATCGATAGAACCTGAGTCAACGGGTCGTATGACTCATCTTTCCAGGCCACATTCTGTTTAAACGAGTACTGTTCACTGTCGATATACATCGTCCTAGATAGCGTCTCGTTCACATAACATCCGTCGGTTCGTACTGGAAGTCTTTGGTCTGGAAGTTCGCCGGCGTTGTTCTTCAATATGGAACCGATTCCGAAAAATAGGGTCAGGGCAATTGATGGTATCACTGCCAATGTTGATCCCTAAACAACGGTTTGGTTGATTATAACAAGTACTCAAGCCGTAAACCAAAACCGAAGATTAATTTTACCAAATTGTTCGTCCATGGGAAAAACATTCCTAGCGAAAACAAACCCACAATCGGTCCGATGAACGTGCCGTGAAGTAAACTGGCAAACTTTGAATGAAGCAAACATGACCATCAAACATTTCGAATGCTAAAATTGTCATTCTAACCGGTAAAATATTCCCAACAGCAGCAATAACGAAAATCAAACAAAACGACAGCATGCCACCTACTCCAGAGATGATTTTTGAAAGATATCCCAGTCTCAGATCGGATAGACCCGGTCTGAACGGCTTCACATAATCCTCAATGATGATAGCTGGTAGCGCGTTTAGAGAAGCTGATACAGAACTGTATAATGAAAGGATTATCAAATGGGTTGTGTAGTGGGGTTCGATGAAAACGATACCTCAAAGTTCCAGACGTGAGTCCTGCAAGTAAAATTCCGGGCAATGTTGGTATCTTCCCTAGAACTTCCATTACATAAAATGGTAAGAGTTGATCTGACGCACTCACCACCTATCAGATTAGGCATTAGGGTCTTGGTGAATGTAACGGACGGAGATTTCTACAAAATTTATTTGTCATACCCTGGTGCCGAGTGGAGAGACAGCCGATACAGGATCACAATCGTAGTACTTTGCGAATATAAGTAATCCAGTGAGTGTGCACAAAAATATAACGACAAACAAACCGATCATGTTGTAGAACATACACCTAAACGGAATCGAAAACAATTCATAATCAGGTCAGCAAGATCGTTCCGCGCTTTTCTATACAAACTTTCTGGCATCTTTAAGCGTTGGCACAGATAAGTAACGCTGAATCTGTGCTTGTGTGCCAGCAAACAAAGGAATCCATGAAAAGTAAGCTCCTATCAAACCAGTCCAAAACGTATGCCGAGTACGTGGATCGGGATCAAATCTACCGATCATCAGTTTTTCTTCTTAAAATTACTTCGACTTAGTTTGAGTAAGTGCTTTAGAAATTACATCGAAACATTCGTACGACCAGCTTCTGATACTCTAGACCATAATACACCGAAACCTCCTATATCAATGAGTCCCATGACGATTATAACAATCATTGATCCGTACATGATCGTTCCTTGTAACACATCGGTCCATACCACAGCCTTGAGTCCTCCCTAAAACATAAAATTCATTGAGCAAAGGAAGACGAGCGTGTGGATGGCAATTAGTCAATCTGTTACGTTACATCAAAGAATTTTGAGCAAATGGACATTTTTTCATGCTTCATGATATTAAGTCAATAAAAACACCGGTGGAAAAAAATCAAAAGAATGAGATAAGAGTGGTTGCAAAGAAGTATCGCCAACAAGTTCACTTAAGTCTTTCACAACCTTAGTTTAAACATGCTATTACATAAAGCTCATCGTTGTCAATAGTTTATATGGCATAGACGTAGCCATTTATACTTACGATAGACGAGTAGATAATGCAAACAATGAAAATGACTGCAGACGATATATATCGATCGAATCCAGCAACTGTTTTGAAAAGGTTTGGATTCGCTTAGGTTTCTTTTACTTTTTCATAGTTAAATAGAACAATTATTTCGAAGTGAGTTGTTAGCATACCTTGATCCAGAGCAAGAGATGGTCCCCAAACTGTTAGTGGCATGTAAATCATCTGAATAGAACAAAAGAAATGTAAGGAAACTTTCAACGACGGTAATTTTCGAGTCGAGTCTCCTACATCATCGCTTGATCTAAGTTTTTTACACATTCAAAATCTTGTACTTCATTAACTTTAGCATAAAATGTAGGTCTCACCAAGTGGATAATGGCAAACACAGACATGAGCCTTCGAGTTGTTTTGCTGAATCTTCTCTCGAGATACTGAAAATAAAATTATTTTCTATGGGCTTACCATTCAATGGTTTATCGATAAAATTACTTCATTAGCCGATGTTAGTTGCAGATCGAAAAATACGGGAACGTACAGGTAGGCCACCTACATAAACAACGAAATAGCCGTGAAATAAAGTGGGGCATTACGACAGTCGGTACAACACTTACGGCTAAGGTCATGGGAATGAACGATAAGGAGAAGAAAATGTAAACTAAGCCGTAGTAGTACACTTCCACTGGGTTTCCCATCATTGTTATAGCCGATACGAAACTGAAATAAAGAGAAATTGATGGATGCATTCTCGATGTAGATGCTAAATAATTTCAACCTGCAAACCAGTGACAATGTAACCGGAAACACTTTCATAGTTCTTCCAGCCATTAGGAACTCTTCATTGGTCTTGTTCTTTTTGTGGAAACATCCATAGAATACTCCGATTCCCATTGAAACGAATAGTAGTGCTGCAAAAATCTGAGAAAATAAACGAACCCGTTAAGCAGCAATTATGGGAGCTGATGGTGATCTCAGTACTAAGGTCTTCTTGTATCATGAACCTGCATTTCAACGACTTCCCCTTCCCCCTGAAAGGGGATGCAAATTGAATATTCAATTAAAAGCGACACACTTATCAAAATAGAAGTCTTCAAACGTAATCTACT
>JANTFA010044896.1:0-15298 GCA_026413405.1 Phytosciara flavipes | reverse complement strand
AATTTTGTAAATCAACAGAGTTCATTTCACTCACTGTTGATAACATGAAGCATTTGAGTAAAATGAATTTCGTATGAGTACAGCAGTGAGTTAAAATATGGTTCTCTCAACTCAGTCACGAAGTGAGAAACTTTCGTTGTATCTTTTAAGAAAAGACATGCAACTCGGTGAAAATCGAGGAGGTGCACACTTTGAATAGTCACTTTTTAATCATGATTAATCTGTGGTTAATGATAGATTGTTGTTAATCCCAGACGAGACAACTTATCGAATGTGATAAAAATCAGCACACAACACACGTTTTTGGCTACTTTATTTACTCTAGTGCGGCCTCGAGTGACAATCTGCACATCTAGTGCCTACAAAACTATTTAACAATCTGTTGCATAAAGTAGCATTACGTCGTCGCCTTCGGCTTTGTATGCAACTCTCTCACTCATAAAACAACCATTTGGATGCAGTTACATACTATGCTTTTCGTGGTTCTGCTGCGTAAATTCGAAAATGACCCCCGGAAAAAGCATTTACCGAGCAGAAGCACGTAAAATAACATAAGCTTTTTTGTGGGCAATTATCATGACGGCCAATTACACAATGTCCTATAACGACAGACATTATCAGTTGGACTATCTTCAAATTTTCACTGCCAACATCGAGGCTAATTTTATATGTTTGCACCTAGAACCTTACTATCTGCCCAACGAATAATGTACAGTCGTTGGTTCTTCAACACCTAGATACAAATTTGGGATTAAATTTTTAGGTACTTGTTGGAGTACTTCTGAGGGGTTAGGAACGCCTAGGGATTAGAAAAGTTATTTTGATCCCCAGGGGATTTGATACTTATTAACAACGATCGAGAAAAACCCTATTAGGAAAGGAAGAGAATAGGTCTCTGCTAAGATTCCAGACTGGTGTGTAGGAGGTCCCTGGTTCGAGTTTTGTCAGATTTTCTTTTATTTTTATATTTCTATCAATTTTTTTTTCTAACATTTGCGATAAGTAATTGACTCCTTACACGTTTCGCACATCTCAAAAACGTTAATTTTACAAGACCCCAAAAAAAGAATCGGTAGCGTTCTGTTAATCAAAAAAATATTTAGATCTGGGTCCATATTTTTATCTGTGAACTCACGTCTCTCACGACTGCTACGAATGGCTTAGTTTTCACAGCAACTTGAACTACCAAGCAGATTTTTTTTTATCTATCTTTAATTGCTAGGACGACTTTTCTAAAGCTTCGTTTAGGGGGTGTTCATAAATGACGTTTACTTTTTCCCAAGATTTTCAGACCACTCCTTTCCCCCTTTGTACACCATTTCCCAATATCTTTAACCATGTCGTGTCCATATTGGCCAGACCCTCCTCCTTTATTTTAGTGGAAGTTATTTGTGGACAGCCTCTTTTATAGAGAAACAATATTTACGGAAATAACCAACGGTAGGTCAATATTATATCGATTAAAATACATCTAAAATTTGAACAATCAGCATTCAAACGATGCAATCAGAGAAAAACCTAAAGGGATTCGGCTTATCGTTTCATTCAAATTTGAAGAAAAGAACTGGAATTGAACAGACAATTGACTTGATTGAATACTCACATTTTTTTGTAGTCTACGCCGCATTACACAAATCAAACAAAAAGAAAGGGGCCACGATCTTCCAATGAAATATTTTCTGTACGTGCAGCAGTACGTATTTTAGGCATAATGACTCTCAAACAAAAGGATTAAAAAAATTGGTAAATCGAAATCTCGTTCTGAGTTTAGTTTACAGTATCATTTACATTGATGTAACTGGTGAGTTATGCATTATATTACCTACCTTCGTTTCGCGACAAAACGACGTTTCTCAAATTAAAGAAAAAAGTTACAACTTTCCATATGAGCTGACCGGGCGGCCTGATTGCGCTCCTGCGATTTTTTACTTACATCTTCCGAGGAGAATTTGCGCCCTTTACTAAGTTTATGGGTTCTTTGAAGAAAAATCCCGACGCCCTCTTAGTAGCCAGCCCAGACCTGCCAATTCCTAAACGTGAATTATTGATAATCAAGTATTGAGAAACATGCGTGGATACTTCAAATAATCAAATTTCCCGAAATAAAAACAAGTGATTATAAAATGTCGATCGGCTGCAGCAACAGTAAAGATCTAAGCGATTAAACCGAAAACTGATTACTGAGCACATTTTGAGCTTGCTTTTCTGATAAATTTTTTTAGTCGCGGTGTTATCTCTGGCGTGCCCCTCACGTGTATTATACACAGAGAAATACAATAGCACATGTAAAGGAGCTACATTGCTACTTCAAAAAACATCTCAAGATAGAAAAACTTGCAATTGAATTTTGGTTGGTTATCAGATGGTTTGAGTTTCAATAAAAGAAAAATTGTGGGTGGAGCTAAGAAATGACTTGTTTAAGAAAAATCTTGCGCTTAGCTTAGATCTAGGTTTTCATATATTTCGAATATCAATTCTTCATTACAATTACAATAAATAAATAAACTTTCAAAGCTTCAGATTCCAAATTGTCGTTTATGCGGTGCAGAAAATATTCGGGCAATCAGCCGTTGAATATCTGCTGTATTTCTGCAGAATATAATTGACTTTGCATAGACCATTCGGTAGGCACCCAGGAATTTGCAATGGTCGTTCATTGTATGAGAATAGAACTTCGTTGTCACCATTAGCGCAACTATTTCATAATAAAGTTTGAAGATAAGAAAATGGATCAACGCGACTAACGTTAAAAAGTCACTTACTCATATCGTACTACAGCCAAATTGGAAGCGAATGGTGTCTGTTGGCTGGTTCTCCAATTTCTATCTTGTTGTTGAGCAAAATTAGAGCTTTTCAGAGGTGTCGTGTCTTCATGCAGTCCCAACGAAACCATCATCAGTTGCATTACTGTAGAATGTGTAATCAAAATACGAGCAGGTGCCTCATCGCCATCATTTTTCAAAAACAGAAGCAAATTTTGCACTGCTTCGCACAAAATGTTTTTGTTCATAGCGAAGCCATATCCGGCCTCATAGTAGTAACCCAAATCTTCTCCGTATTCCAAAACCGCAGCATCGTCATAGGAAAAAACAGAACACCAAGGAGCCGGCCGAGTCAAATCGGCAGCCTGTTCAAAGCGACACAATTGCCACATACTTCGGACATTTGATTTTGATGCTGACGTTCCTCTGTCAATTTAATTTTCGCACATTAAAAACAGTAAATGAAATGTTGTCGGTTAATATTCCAAATTACCCAAGCTTGGCGTTGACATTATCGATGACTTTGTCATATTCATCACCCTTTTCGAACTTGGACATTTCCTTTTCCTCTGCACTGTTTGACAGCCATTTGGCACAAAAATCGTAGGGCTAAGGAATGTAAAGTCAGAAGTGAATAAGGCGGATCGTCACTAAAAACTTATTGTCATTTCTCACTCTCAACAGTAAATCTCGTGCAGGTATCGGCTCAGGTACAACATTTCTGTATCCATTGTAGCCAAACAGACCATCGGCAAATGCACGAAAGCTGCCTTGAGTACGTTGTGTGTCGGTATGTTGAAATAAATATTGTGTCGGGCTGTACGTTGAAGGGAGCAAAGTGGGAAACTTGGCCTGATAGCGACGTGCAATGCCTTCAAGTTCCGTCCATCCAGCTGTCGTCAAATATTCAGCTGAAGTTTCTGTTAAATTGCTGTCTAGTTTCCAATTTTTAATGAGTCCTAGATCTCCTGCACAGAGTGTCCCTTTCCCTTTATCGTGATTTGCGATAGCCTTTTCCTGAATGGAAGGAATGGTTGGAAATTTGCTGATTTGATTGGCATTAGGCAATCGAGTTCCATGACGTTGGAGCATCCAGAACTTTGTCGGTCTGCAATCTAAAACATATGTCCGAATGTTAAACTGAGCTTAGACCTAAATTCAAAGAAACACTTACTTGAAACATTAGGATTTACCGACGAGCCACTCACACTTTGGTAAGATGTTTTTGTAGAAAACATTGCTAGTTGTGGCCGAACTGTGTCAGACGAGTAACAGTAATTGGGATTACTATGTGTCTGAGATATTGACATCGCCAGGAATGAGATTAGTAGAGCAAAAAGTTTCGCCATGATGGTTGAAGAACAACACTCAACTAAGTTCAGTGAAAGATGAAGGAGCACTGAAGAGAATTGTAATCGAGCCTGCCTTAAATACTGGTTTTTATCAACGTTGCAAGGCGTGATTTATTGGTCAAAGACGAAAAAGCGTGTTATCAACGTGATTAGAGTGACTACATAAAGTGGTGGAACTAAGTTGAATGGTCTTAAATTGTCGCTATCACACTTATCTCCTTTCTTTAATCTTTAAGTGGTTGACTTTTATTGCGGTAGCAACATCAGAAGCAAGATCTAAGTCTAATGGATAAGCTTCTCAAAACTAAGAACGTAGACGAATTGAATAGAGAAAAATTGTGATATAATATCGGCACCGGTATCGAATCGACTAAAGTTCATTTGTTCTAATGATGAAGATATACATTCGACTACATTACACATACGTATTCCCACCCATAATTCAGATGTATTTGGCGTCCAATGAACCTGCAAAACAGATTGCGACGAAACATTTCTTTATCGTCGGTCTCTTCTTTCATTGAAATCATTCACGTGAGACTCCAAACATCTTTCACGATTAGGTCATCAATATTCTATTTCGAGAAAGTCAAGTGGACCGTTTTTTTCGCACTTTGTGATGACTTGCACAAACACAATTCACGCGAGGGGCACGCCAAAATTTACACCGACTAATCTCTGATTTTGTGCACCCGATTAGCCCACTCGAAAATATCTCAATAAATTACTGTTCAGTATTAAATTATTCTGCGTAATATCATGACTTTATAAATGCCATGGTCTTGAAATTATCAGCATGAGTGATAACACGATTAAAAAGCCTGCAAAATTGTTCAGCCCCATATCTCTACTAAAAGTCAACCAGGAAATAGAAATAGTTTCCATTCTACTAAGATTAGAGATTTCAAATGCGTATTCAGTCTCTGTACTAATATTTGAACAAAATTGAGTGTGACCGTTGCTATTTTTTCAATTTGATTGAAAACTCAGTTTCAATTTATTAAAACTTTATTTTGACTGGGACTATGAGGTACATTACGATGCTTTTACAAACCCCTAACTTTTCATCGTCGTTACTTTTTCTGTTTTCTGTAAACAGATTTTTTACCAACTCATATTCAACGTCGTTACTGCGTTATTGCGTTATGCGTTGAATTCGCTGTCCCACCCAGATGGTTGTCGTTAAATGTAAACGGAAATCGTTCATTAAATGTTGGAATGTGGATCACTACCCCGTTGACATGTGAGGAGATGTTTGAATGGTTCGAATTCATTTGTTTTATGTTGAATTTTCCAAAAATGAGATTGATAGATGGCCTCGCGTCGAATCAGATCTATGGACGCTGGGAATAAGAAGTTGACAAAGTGTAGCGAATGACAGGCTACATTGAAATCAGATTCTTGAACATACCAGGGCTCATAAGTGGGATGCAGCGCCGATAAAGTAAAATTAAAGAAAGTAGCTCATTTATTCGAGATCAATTTGTGAACTCGCAATCTCGCTACTGTGTTTTAAGTGACTCGCCTTTGGCTCGTATATTCAAATTATACACTTTTCAAAGCTTGTTGCTTGAACACACTTGTGAGTTCGATTCATATTCCAAAGTGATCCGGATCCCTTATGTAATGAACTATTTCCGCCACATCCAATGTAATCTGCTATTAAATTTGGACGTGACCTGGCCAAGTATCAAGGCGGAGGCAAACAGAATTGTAAATCGATGCGTACAGCATGCTGTAAGTATTGGTATAATTTGAAAATCTTCGAAATGCCAGAAAAGTTGAAGAATAAAACTTTTAGCTATTGGGACTGGACGCACTGTCACACACTGAATTGAACAGTTACACTCAACTTCTAATCCAACTACTATGAGTTCGATGTAAGCATCAAGAGACAATCACGTGAAAACTGGCTACAGTATCGTATCTGTTCGAAAGTATACGCTTGATGTTGAATTTTTCCATTACCATGCCTGGATCTGATGCACAAACTCCGGGGAAAAAGAACGAACTCACCAAAAATGAAAAAAATTCGATCCACAACCAGGAAATGAAACAAGTTCGTTGCCTAACTGGTGATGTTGGTGAGATAATAAAATTCAACAAAGATCATCCTGACTTGAATGCTTTTTACGAAGTTTACGGTATTCACGATTACGATACACGTACCGCTGAGGTCCTAATTTTACGGTAAATTTAATAATTTTAGGTAAGATATTCAAAGTAGGTGCAAAGGAACACCAGAAAATGTTGCTCCTACGAAATGATTCAGGACCGATACTGCAAGCGATATTTTCTGAAATCGATGTCAAGATGGATGACTTTCAACCGGGTAAGCGTTTTTCGTAAAATTTGCATTCAGTTTTGAGCTCTTCCTCATCAGAAATATGATATTTCAAATATCACGTGTTGTATCGGGTACACTTTTCAAGTTGGAAGAATCGAATCCAATGTTTGGGCCTATGTACCTTACTAATTGGTTACTTTTACCTTCTGAATCAGCCAATCTTGTTATGAAATCCGGGCAGTGACAGTTTTCGTCTTGGGTCCGGTCTTTTTGCCTAAGTTGGTAAAATATTCGTTGGAACCGTTCAGACTACTTTCACTTGAATTGATTAGATATTTCGAGCGAAGGGATTTTCACTACCAAATAATCCCAGAATTCTTTTATCACTCGATTTCGAGTTCTTTTTATTGATTTTGATACCATTCTTCGATTGACGACACATTGGGTCAAGTTTTCTAACGCATTTTTTCTGGTAATTTTAAGTTTTTGTATTTAGGTGAAGCAGGTGTACCAGGCACACTGCACCTATTATAGATTCTGGTCTGCTTTTCGTTACCTTCCTTATGTCAGTAGCGTGGTGCCCACATCTTTTGCTGAAGAGATTTTAAACGAAGATAAAGCTTTCATGAACTGTCCACATATTACGTCACACTTCGAGTGGAAGTGGAGGTCAACAAAACGTGAAAATCCTAACAGATTCCTCTTTTGAGATGGGGAAGTGGGTGGTCGGATATTTAATAAAATAGTGTGAATATGACATCATCAGATCTGTTACGTTCTATGTTTTGGTGAACCGATGGGGAAACTACTACCTAAAGTCATGTTACAAGGTTGAGAAAGTCATGGGTCTGTCAAAGTCATTACTCTTAGCTGTATACAAACTCAAAAAGTTGGGTCACAACATTTTTAGGAGTTGTTTTCCCCTCATAGTGAACGCATTCTATAACTTTTCGGGACTTCGCAAGGCGATTACATCATTTAGTTGTCGTTTAAACCAAGGTCGAGGGGTCACTGACTTCCAGTGATTATTCTGATGTTGGTGACTTCTCGGCTAAGGTTTTTGGCTTTAAGGTTTCTATAAATATAAAAATGATGTCGAAATTTTGCTTGTTTGTTGCAAAAGGATGCAATGACAAAGTAATCGACAAAGCAGTACAATCATGCCATTCAATATTTTCGATTTTAATTTCAGGTGATCCAGTGCGAGCTGTCGGGCGGTTTAAGAACAAAAGTTACCTGAACATTTTTAAGATTCGCAAAGTGTCTGACGACGACACATCTTATGTGAAGCGTTTAACTTCGATTGGAAGTTTTGCGTTAAAGAAATCGCTGAAATGATTTTTTGTTCGGTAACAATAAAAGAACCTGGTGTTCAACAGTATGATAAGGTTGGTGTGTTTGTTATTATCTTATTTAGGTTGAATGATGAGGACGCAACTAATAAAACCGAGTGATTATTTTTCTCTTCAATTTTAATTCGCGAAAATAAATATCTTAGCTGGTAACACACAAATAGTTTTCTGAAAATTCAAAACAGTTCCAATGTTAACATCTTTACAGTCTACGAAACCTATTCTGAAATTGTATTGTCGTTCTCACTACAAAGTGACGCATCTCCATGCAAAATTAACGAAACTTTGTTGATGAAGGACCAATCTCTATTCTAACAAAATTTGGTGTATATTGGTCATCAAATAGCAAAGGTACAAGTGGTCAAAAATGTGTATGTATGAGATTGAGATACGTTACTTTGTCGTGAGTACGACGGTATGATTCATGGTAAAATCGGCTGCATGCTGTGCTTAGGAACAGAAACACACATTACTTACAAACTAATACTTTGAGGCTAAAGGAAAGGAGAAATAAATTAGTTATTAGACAAGCTCAAACAGAAAATAACAACGCCAGCTGCTAATGATGTTGCGTAACCAATATGATGGGATATTGATTTGCTGATGTAATTTGTGTGTCTGCAAATCGGAGAAAGTGAGAAATTTAATGAAATTTTAACGCAAACGTAAATATTTTGGCTTTTAATAAGTCACGAAAACTAACCGCGGAGACAATGATGTTGGCGGATTCAAACCCGGCTGACTACTGTCCAAATACAGTAGCATCCATGAAAACAAAATCCACGCTGCTCCCTTAACTGCTGGCCATAACAAGTGATAGCAATTCTCTGATATCCAGTTCGATATCAGCTGAATTTTTGCCAGCGTATTGGCTCCGGAATCAAGTAGAATAGAGCCAGCTGGTTTTCCAGCTGAAAAAGAAATTCAAAATTTCCCGTTAAAGCAGAACTCTTTGTTTAAAGTGTTTTTCTTCCTACACAATTAAATGAAATACCAACAAAATTAACACTACCACACCATTGACTGAATGGTAAAGGCAATAGAGGCGTGGGCATTTGTTTCCGTTTATGGCATTCAAAGATTGAAGTTTTAAAATTACATTACGATTGTATGGAATCAATTCTTCACGTTACTTTGAACTTATACGGAGATCTATTGTGAGAATTAACTTATGAAAGTACCATGTCATGCTGTTGCTCTTATAACCAGTTGAGTGAGCCTGGGATGGAATGTTTTTGCAATGATATCGTAAAGTTGAGACAGCGCAACATTGTTCTGAACATCAGTTTATGCTTGGGATATCGCCATACTATTGCTACTAGTAGTCTGGTAGTGCCGAGATATTGCCTACTTTTTGAGTGATTAACCAGTGATTTACAAGGTCAGACATCATACAAGCCGGTTACTAATTCTGATCAATCAATGGATAATAATCGATCATACTGGTTAACCAACCGTTTCATTTTTTGGTTATAATGAATTCGAGCAACCGCTCGGAGCTCGGAGGGTCCTTTCAAATTAAATTTACGTTTTTGTATTAAAATTGGCAAAAAATCGCCGAAACTCTGTCCATTTTGATCAGTCGTATAGAGTTGGAGAAACTACTATGGGATTCTAACTTTCAGAGCTTGTCAAACTAAAAGTGTCCTGGGAAAAGTATCAAAACAATTCGAATTTTCATTAAAGTATGGGTCATAAAGCAACTTCATGATGTAATTGTCCTAGTTCCTAGTCTCAAAGTGTTTTTGGCTACCCTACATCTGCCGTAATTTGCATAAGAAACTTAATTTTTTTTTCCAAAACCGGAGGTTAAAGGTTAAGTTTCTTATGTGAATTACTGCAGGCATGCCTTTTTTAGTCACTGAGCCGGCTTTTGGTTACAGGCCCATTGGTCATACATAGGGAGAGATGCGTGGGCTTCCCGTAGCCCATACATTAACTTTTTCTGAAACTTGCTAACAACTAGAAATGTTTAATGAGATTTAAGATGCTATTGATAGAACGAAACAGAAATTGAACACAATAATTTTTGTAAAATAAAACTCTCTGTGTTGGGCAATGCACTTGGACATTTTTCTTGAAGGAATTGAGCATTGTGCTGGGCTGCACACAAACATTTTGAAACGAGAGCTCATAAAAGGAACCGGTTTCGATGTACAAAACTGTTGAATTGGTCATGGTCAGCAAGAAAAACATTTGTTCATCGAATTTTATATTTGAGCTCTAGATTCTAGAGTCTAGAACGGTGCCACTTAGAGCAGCCCTAGTGAATGAGATATGCGTAGAACATCGTACAATCCAAATTGGTGTCAAAATGAGAGAATAGAGCCCAAATGAAGAATGCAATTGAAAAAAAAAATTTGTGCAAACCTGTTGTGCCTGGCAAGTTGAAAATTCTAAAACCGATTCCTTATGAGGGTCAAAGGTTCGAGTGTGCTTTCGGTCTATTCTATTTGGTATGCCTAATCGCATCTACACATGGGAACAGCCACATCTAACTTTCAGGAAAAGAATTCGAATGAAAGGGACTGACAATTACGCACTCAAGTTTGAAGTCAATCAAACAAATCACAAAAGACCTTGAGTACCAAGCATGTGTGTTCACGTCGCAAAGTTAATTTATTTCTAAATATTTGCCATCAAATCGAATGATATCATTTCAAATATGTACCGACAAACTTGAAACGACATAAAGACATCACTTAAGGTAAATATTTTCTTTTTCAATCGTTGATGATATTCAAAATGTTGTCTGTATTGACTCATATATATAATGAATGGAATATGCAGGTCAACAATGAATCGAAAAAAGTGTCGAGTGTCGAGTTTTAAGTTTGTTTCAAAAAAACTGCTGCTTAAACCTTAACCAAAAAAATTATTTTACTCGCTGCATCTCCTGGAAACTCGTTTTCCGTGACGGACACTAACACTTAGTTGTGAAACTCTATTTCCGGAGGGATTAACGAATCAAACATCATATATGCTTGTTCAGAGTTTTGTATTTCTACTAGTGTCTACAGTGGTTTCATTCCTCGCCTTCGGCTAGAGCTGCAAAAGCCACACTCGTCAAAAGCTATTATTTTGATGAACTAGCTAGAAAGATTTGAGTTGTGAGAGGCTTCCAGCATGTTAGGAGGAACCGAATACACAGATCGGAGATACTTTGTTTACAACTCTCAAAGATTGCTGAATTTGTCACTGTCTAAAGATGGTAGATCCTCATCATTTAGTTTGTAAGAACCAAAGGTGTTAAACCTGAGACTGTTGTAGAGCGGACAGTCTCTAAGGATGTGCACACCGGTCTCAGGGGCCAGACCACAAAAACAGATAGGATTGATAGTCTTGTCTATTCTGTGAAGATGATCATTAAGCTTGCAGTGGTTCGTAATTGCACGAACTACTCGCACAAAGAGATTTAGAAGCTCGCCCTAGAGAGATTTAGAAGCTCGTCAATCCAGGATTGCGATAGGGCTGATCAAAAAAACTTCGTATGCATGTCTCCCCGATAAGAAGTCCATGAATGACCTAGGCTAATGCCGTTGTCATTCCATCCATCAATGATGAACGAAATAATCTCAACGATTTATTTACAGCAACAATTTACGATTGAGCAGTCAATTAAACATGTTGAATTTTTCAAAATCACAAAATAGCAACCACCACAGTCTTCAAATTACAGAAACATATGCCATGTTGGTGTAATAACGAGTAAATTTAGCACTCCATCGATCAATAAAGTTTATTTTCGGAATTTTTTTTCTTTCATCATCGTAACCAACGTTACGAAAATAACTCAACCTAATGGTTCATACGCATTGGATACACGAATACAGGAATATGGAATTTAAATGGATAATACTCACTTAGCACGACCAGGAATTTCAGCACAATTACCGAGAATATAATTCCAAGAATCAGTATGCTGCTTCTTAGTGATATGTGAAGCTTTGGATTGGAAGCAAAGCCATCACCATCGTTCCCATCGTAATCCAGTTTCCTCTTACTGTACTTTTCACTGCCCGATAATGTCATTTCGTTTTAATTGATCGAACAAATGTTATCAAACAAAAGGTTTTTTTTCGCGATAACAGCACACGATACCACCGTTCATGTACACCTTTTTCGGTTGAACCGAAAATATCAACTATATTTACCAATGATTGAACGAAAATGTATGCCTCTCTCATTGAACGTATAAATTGGAAGGAACGCGTGAGTGTGAGGGCTATTGTAAATAAACTTTTTTTTTAGGCCATGATGATTCTCGAGCAGTGCAAACAGATTTAAATGTCAAAACATAAACAAACCTTGACTATGGTAATATACTACACACTCCACTATTGATGACGCCACAGCGCACAGTTATGTTTGACACTAACACGTAATTTATTTTCAACAAAACGAGTCAGCAAGATTACAATTTTTGGGCTTAGTGACGTAGAGAAGACATGGTTGAAGCAAGACGGTTAATGTGTTGTTTGAGGGGAATGCAATGCACACATTGTGTATATGAATGAATGAGTCATTCTAAATTGGATGGGTATATGAAGAATGCACACATTGAGTGTAGTTAGGTCGGTTTATATACATAGACGATTGGTACGTAAAGTCATTTCGTATTTCCCCTGTCAATTTTTTTTCTGTATTTTGGATGAAGATACAGTTGGAGAACCAGGTGAGAATTTTCAATTATTCTGAGTCACTGCCCAATAACTAACCACTCTAATTAAAGAATAGATTTTCATGCGTGCGGAGCCCATCTAGCTTATCTTCTGTGAGAAAAAGTGCACTACTTTCTCTCCTGTGAGAAGAAAATGTAACTTTTCTCAGTTGAATTGTCGCCTTGCTTGTATAGACTTTCAAAAACGGTAGGGCAAACTGATGTTTTCGTTTCGTGGAGAAACACGCAGTGGTCCCACATGCCCTCATTCCCTTAATTGTCCTACTTTCCTCTAATTTTGTCCATTGATTTTGGCCATGTACGGTGTTGGGAACTCTACATTCTACAATTAAACAGTTCAATTGGGGTTGCTAGCCCCCGAACATTTCGTTCGATAATTTTCCTTTATTTTCTCTCCGATCGTACAATGAAGACTGACTCTTTTTCTCGCTGCCTTCGATTGCCCATTTATTTCGCCTTCTTGATGCTTTCTCATATCAAAGTCATTTCCATCGAGTGATAATACCTGACATACTCCTACCTTGACCATCAATAATTTTCACAATTATTATGGTCAATAAATTTGCATCAGGATTCAATCAAGAATCCAAACTTCCGCACTTTACCATTCTCGTGTTACTTCCACTGGCCAACGAATTCTCCAATGGCTACCGAATTCCTGGGTCGTGTCCAATAACCTACCAATTGTTCTATTCTCTACAAATGTTTTCTGCCAGTTTTTTCGCATCTTTATCTATTTGAACCATCATTCCATTTGTGCCATCATTCGATTTGTACCGTCTGCGTCTCCATCATTCCATTTGTATCGTCTTCATATTTCCATTTGTACCATCTCCATTATTCCCTTTGTACCGTCTCCATATTTCCATTTGTACCGTCTCCATATTTCCATTTGTACCGTCTCCTTCATTCCATTTGTACCGTCTCCATATTTCCATTTGTACCATCTCCATACTGACTTCAGTTCTTTCATTACATCGGTGATTGTTCATAAACCTTCGAATTCACCCTGACTCGTCATTATTTGATTCTGTCCATACTTTTGACCAGACCAAATTCACATGTCATCAATTGGGTGCTGCCAGTCCGCTACTGACCAAACCAATTCGGATGAAACATCAAATGCTCCTAGACCAAATTCTTCACGTTGATCATTTTAGCTATGAAATTCTTAATGCAGTCCATTTCCACACTGCTACGCCAGGTTACCATTTGAAATGATGATGCATCTTTTAAGAATCTTATATATTCTTGGAAATTGACAAGTTGGCTTTCTTCCATCTATAAATCTATTTCCTCGTACGTTTTGTCGTCGACAAATTCTTCTTATTCGCTCGACACTAATATTTGTCATGTGTTGCAAATGAAAGTACCTGGCTCGTGATTTTTTCAAATCCAATTTCCATGCAACGAAGACTTGCCTATGTCTAGTTGCTTGAAACACGCCTCTCCATAAGTACCGCTACAGCTTATGCTCGAGTCTTGAACATTTTCTTTCGTGTTCCTGATATGATGATTCGATTGCATATTCCAAGTGCTCATCGGTTAGGGCAAATTTCGAGGTTTCTTGAGAGAGTATTTACTGCCTGTGCCCAATCCACACTCCGGTGAGCTGACTCCGGCCACATCCCCAGTAAATATCTCACCTCTAACTTTTACCCAAAACTGATTGTGTCGCGCATTCCAGAACATAATCGGTGAAACGTTTTCCATGAGTTTTTTTGAATTGTTTTACATCATTGATTGTGTTCCACAGTCACAATTTTCCATCTTTCTGTTGTACCCTTTGCTGATTCTTATCAATTTCAATTCTTCACTCAGCTCACTTTAAACAATTCATTTCCGACCGTCCGTCACTGTCTAGTCCTCAGTCCAATTCTATCCACAGTCCAATCAAACTGATAATCCTTACACTCAACCTCGTCCACGCTAACCAGGTAGGAGCTCCACTACACCAAACCAACCCCAGCTCAGAGAAACCTTCAATCTGTTCACACTCAAATTACAGATATTTTCAATCAATGTCACGGGATACAATTGAGCTCAACGAAAATTACAAAAAAAACCGCTGTAAAATGAGTATGAAAGATTTTGTGATTCTCTCAAAACGACATAGACAGCCGAATCCTATAAACCCACAAAGCACGCATACCACGCAGGCCCCAGTACTTCCTCAACACTAAGTCTAACAAATCATGTCAGCCTAAGCCCGACCAAACCAAGATCCAACTTCACTAAACACTATAAATTCCTAAGCGTCTCAAAGTCACTCACCTGGTGCACCTGGTCGAAAATGAATCATTGAGCGAATTCCAGTCGACTGGTTGCATGCTATGGCCAGCGAATAACTTCCTGCTGCCATGTGCTATTTCTTCAAAATTGTGACTTCGCATCGATTCCATCTGACGTTCATAATCATCTTGATCAACAGCATTTATTTCTCTTTATGACATCGCATGTTCATTCTCAAATGAGGCATAATTTCCAATAAAATTTCCATTCTAGAAACAATGAACGACTCGATTTGCTTGCTGATGTTTGTTCACAACGTTTTCAGAAAATAGATGCCATACACTGTAACCAAGACACCGATCCGCCAACGGTTACATGCCTTTCGTGTAATAGTTCCTCAACGTCACGGATCTTCCTGAACTGGATGTCATTCCCATCCGAAGCATTTGTCACGGCTATTTTCAACAGAATAGAATATTCTGATTGTCCACCGGAAGTACATTCATATGTACGGCTCGATCACTAGCCAAAATTATGTATAGCGTCCAATGACTGAATTTGTGCTTCACATCGACTTCTCTGAATTCACACAATAAATGTCCAAATGTTCATGGCCTCTTTTAACTTCACTT
>JANTFA010044785.1:0-15301 GCA_026413405.1 Phytosciara flavipes | reverse complement strand
ATGCATGACGAGGTGGCCGAGTGGACTAAGGCGTTAGACTGCTAATCCAATGTGCTCTGCACGCGTGGGTTCGAATCCCATCCTCGTCGCATTTTTTTATTATTCATTTTTCACTTGAATAATGTTAAAAATCTCTCTTTTGAATTTCTCTATGGAATAGTCAGGATAGTCCAAAGATATGTTTCAGCCACTGTCGCCTCGGACCTGTTATCCTAGACAAGCTTCTGGTGGTGATAGGAAGGCTACCGTGATTTAAATGAATTTGATCATCTCATCCTGATAACTCTAAATATGAGCCCAAGGACCTTCTAGTACCGAACATATCTCTTTGCTACTAGTTTTTGCAAGCTCCTCCATACAAATATTTCTAATGTGACCATCCTATCAGATAAAACATGTTTAAATGTTCTGAAATTGAAGTGGAGGTCCTGTGTAGATGAAAGCGTTGCGTTCTCACACAGGACGTTTGGAATCACTGAAAATACTCGGTCACCTCGTCACACGATTCGCATCGTTCGTAACAGTGCATGATTTCATCATGGATGTTGAAATTAGTTAACCCAATCGTACGCGTTGTTCTGTCGCAGAATTTCACTTAATTTTGGGTAGTTTTGGGAGTTTTCAGTTTTAATATTTTTATGCATTCCGCAATCGTTACTACCGTCAAAAGTGTAATGTCGGATTGTACCCAGGCCAAAATAGCAATGAAAATATACAAACGGAAAATGATAAAAATAATCTAACTTATGGAAGGTGTATGTGTGTGAGTAAGCCTGGCACATATGAAATACAACATAGGGTAACATTGACAGTGTCGTTCTCTTTGTTTATATTACATGTGCAAAGTGAATGTTCATAAGAGATAAGATGTGGTTGCAAAGTTAATGTTTGTGACAATTACAGGAGAAATGACGCATCGATTCCATTTTGTGATTAAGATTTTCGTTTATATTTTTAATTCGTTAACTTTGAATTGACTTTGGATTGGTCAACTTTTCGGTCTGCATCGAGGTGACCTCCACAACCACAACTTTACTCTTATAGTCAACATCTAGACTTAGGCAGCCATACCCAACCAATGAATGACTGCTCCAAGTTAGAGTTAGGCAAAACAGGTCGGAGCGTCGGAGGTCAACTCATTGACTTAGAACCTGACCTTCATCTAATAGGTTCTGACCTGAACTAAAAATCGAAAACCTAACATCAACACAATTCTGTGAAGTGTGCTAAGGATCTGGGGATTCTTTTGATAATCTTTGACATTTGCAACATTATGCAAACATTATTGTGGACACGGTTGAAATTTTTTCTTTTCGTCCCTTGGGATCCAAATAACTATTTAAGACTTTATTTATTCGATATGTGAATGTCCGAGCAACTAGATTTCAATAGAGCAAATTGTTGTGAGCATGAATCTAGGATGTGAAATGTTAACATCGAAAACTTGTAGTATAAACAAGGACGATTTGTTTGAATGTTTAATTTTCTATGCGATATTGTTTTGTGACTTCGCATATATTAACAACCAGCTTTGATTTGGAATCGTATTGGGATGAACACTATCATTAGTAACACGCTGCGTTATTGGAATATTGTCAAAATCCAGAATAATTTTCTTCGACTTAATTACCTCGTTTATTCTTGTATTCCAAGTTTCTGCTGAATGCTTTGGAATTAGGAATGCTAGATTAGTGTGACCGGCATGCACCAATGTCGCTTTCAATTCATTAATATCCCTTTGAAATTGGGAAATAATTTCTTTCCATTTGATTTGATTGTGGAAATGGGGTGTTTCTTCATTTCTGGTATTTGAAGCATTTGATTTTGTATCATTTCTTTCCCTCCTTTCGGATATTTTCCAAGATCCAATCCTTTGAACAAATCTCTTGCCATATCACAGACTACCGACAAACGCTTCTGAAAATTAATGTGGAACAAATTGTATAACGGCTAAATTACAATGGCTGATGCTTTGAACTAATGTGCGAGGGGTAGATTACTCTTTTTGATTAACATGATTAACAAGTGATTAACGTGATTAACCACTGATTAACAAGCGATTAACCATTGATTAACAAGTGTTTTAAAACGTCAAACAGCGTAAGTCAGCTACTTATCGCCATTTTTCAGTGAATGAAAGTCAGTCATGCTGGTTAATCACGGTTAATCAACGTTTTAATTTTTGGTTAATCAGAGTAAGCGACCCCTCGCTAATGTGCTTCTTGTGTAGATGTCGCTTCATGTTGACGCCATGTTTTGAATTCTAGTCTCGGAATTATTCGGCAAAATGTTCGCAACACAATTCTGTGAAAAGTGTCCTAACCAAAGATTATTCTGTGAAGTGGCGTAGGACTCCAATGTGCTCTGCACTCGTGGGTTCGATTCCCATCCTCGTCGGTGTTTTTTTATTCATTTTTCACTTGGTAATATTCAATAACGTAAAAAAACTCAAAATTCTCAGAATTTCTCTATGGAATGGTCAGGATAGTCCAAAGATATGTTTCAGCCACTGTCGCCTGGGACCTGTCGTCCTAGACAAGCTTCTGGTGGCGACATAAGTTACTCTCTGAATTAGACTAGTCTATGTGAGGTTCATTCCTTGTTATGTGACGTCATTACATTCACACCAATACACTCAGCACACAGCTGTAATCTACTATTACTCGTTAAGCTCTGTAATGTGTAAACGGTATACTTGATCGAAGCTGAAAATATCAAGGCTATATACTAAGGAGGTCTTGTCATCCGCCATTTTTTCAGGTAAATGGTGTCACATTCTTCGCATACAAAAAAAAACTCACCTGAGATAAGTTTGTGTGGAGTGGTCACATTTTCGCATGAAAAGTGGTGTGGCAGCCGATTACCTGATTGGCAAGACCTCCTTAGTGTATAGCCTTGGAAAATATATGAAATTTCATTTTTGGTCGGAGAGAGCGGCTGAGAAAGGTAATTTCACGGCCGCAGATGCCTCTCTTCTGAGAGTCTTCAACAGTGAAAATTTCAGTCTTTAAGCGCAAAACACTATTTTCGAAGTTTGCAGCAACGAAAACTGACAGAAAATATGTAATGAAGTTGATTCAGGTCATTTCAAGTTAAATCTGAGTCTGGTCAGGTCAAATTTGAAACAGATCAGATAGAACCCCAAATATGATAGATGAAGATTCATACTTAATAACTGAAGCATAAACTTAGTTTCGGCTTCGGTGAAATGAAATTCTAAGATTTCAGACTCTTTGTGAACTACCCGATTCCTGTGAAGAGTCGATGTACTGGCTTTAATGAAATTTTCAAATATTTCTAACTTACTCATGATATCATTGACTTTGGAAAATCTCTTTCAGCTTTAAAATAAAAAAAAAGAACTTGAACCAAACTCAATTTTCTACACATTGACATTAAAAGACAAAAATAGTGATGAACAATACATGCATCTACTTATAATATAATGGTAGAGCGGGGCAAAACTAGTGATTTTCATTGGTTTTGATAGTTGAAAAATAGATGTTGCAGCTGAGTGATTTTATTTATTATTTACTTACCGTTTCACAGTGGGCAGAGGTTATTGGCGCTCGTTTAGATGAAATGATAGCAGCTGAAAAACTCACGTATGATCAAGTCAACAACACATTATCAGACAGTGAAAAACAAAAGGAACTTTTGTCTCAAGACGAAGAGGAGGATTTTCTGGACGAAGGTAAGAGTGAAAAATGTGGATGGTTTTTATTTTGTCTAAAAATCCTTAGAGTTATCACAAAAAAAATTCCTCGCGAGATCTTTTTTCATTCGTTCATCATTAATTTTCATAACTGTGAGGTCTCATAGAGGTAATGAATCGGCTCGTCATCTCTTTTGAAATTATTTATTTCCGATTGATTTGGTTGCAATTTTTTTTAATATCATCAATCAAGACAGGTTGCTAGCAACCTCATACAGAGTTTGTTTACAAAATTAGAGAGGGAAAAATCGGACAGTGTACCATGAGAATTCTATGACACTGTAAGTGTCACTAATACAGCGTCATGAAATTCTCAAGGTACACTGTCCGATTTCACGCCCTCTAATTTTGTAAACAAAATCATCGTGAGATTGCTAGAAAGCTGCCTTGCATCAATTCATTTTATTTGATCATTTCGACACTAAACCGACTGAATATTTTCACTTACACAATAACACACATCACAGCCTGCGTGAATCCACACGGAAATGATTGTCCACCGGCATTGAAACTAGTTGCATGCGTACTTTTATTTGAAATAACGGCCTTTTTAAGAGAAACTTATCAGACCCTACCAAAGGCATCTAAATTGTCCACTAAAGAGAAACCGGCACCGTGGGAGAAAGTCTATCGGTAAGTTAATTGTTTGCTGGAATTTGCTACGTTTTTCGTTTATGTGGGGCTTTTGATGTTCTAATGCTGGAATTATGTAATATTACCAGAAATTTTTATAGCGAAGCGAATCGCAGATGGAGCATGGCTCTGAGCTCGATGGGACATTCTCAGACCTCTGCTCAAAGCTTACAGTCGATTGCCGGCGGTGATCCGGGTAATTTTCTGTTTTCTTTTTTAAGTCAATCGATGATTGAAAATCTATATTTTCTAAAATCAAGGACAAACGGAACGAAAGATTTCGTTCGTTTTACATGAGCCGGACAATGAGTCGGAGGGAAGCAGCAACACTACATTGACCGTACATGGAGAAGACAATAATACTCCCACTTCAGGTAGACAAATTTCTGTGTTGTGTTTCCACATCGACAATGAAACGTTAAATTCTTGAATTTCAGAGAAAACTTTAGGAATCCAACAACGCCGACCTGTGGTGCCGGTTCGACCGTTTTTGTTGCGTCGTGGTACATCGGGAGCTCCGACTGGTGGTTCATTCAAACGTCGATCGTTAAAACTACGACGTGGCACTAAGGATGGAAAGGATATCGAGGCTGACTGTAAATTATTAAAATTAAAAAATTGCATCGAACTCGCCCAGATTGACTGTTTGATATTGATCTAGTGCGCAGAACTGATTCCATTCAATCGAGAAGAAAAGTGTCATCCCTTTCCGATCGAAGCGATACGTCGGAGCCTGGTGCAGCTAGCGGTGGTGAAGAATCTCCGGGAATTTTAAGGTAGCCGACTGATTTAAACTTACTTTTGTGGCAGTGTAATGAATACAGCAATGTTCTTAACAGTGACGAACAGCCACCCGAATCACCAAGCGATTCAAATGAACCCGATGATACAGGAAAAAATCTGCCATGGATGCGTCCAGTCCTTCAACTAATGAATTCGTTCAACTATTATTGTACACATCAGAATTTTTGCCATCCGTATTGCTATCGGCGGCACATGAGGGCATCGACAAGACTTATAAAAGCGGTTCGAAAGGTAAGATGCAATTTTTTTTAAATTTGTATGAGAAATCATTACGGCACATCATTCCACAAGTAACCGATTTATTGCTGCACAGATTTGTTATGTTGTATTGTGTGGCAATATCTGAAACATTCTAAGGCAAAAAAAACCACTTGAATCACTCGAAACTCTCAACTCTCAACTTTATTTCATTCAATTCTCTTATTCCGGATGATCAATCCTTCGGATAAATGGTTTTGTTGAAGGTAACATAACCACTGAGTACCATAACCAATCCAAATAAGATAGCGATAGTCACTTCTGGCACATCCAGCCAGAAAGAAATCCTACCGAGGCGAATCATTCTAGTCGCCTCAATCCTTCCACACTTGAATCATTCTAATTCCTATTGGAATTGAGCTGAAATTTCACCCCGAACCAGGGTTTCTGCAAAACTTTTCATTTGAATAATCGTCTATTGTTTACAGTAACCGCCATTGAACGAACCTTATTACAGCTCATTGCATACATTTTTCTATAGCCTGCATTTTTTATCGTTCAACGAAATATATGAAAGCCTTCTGCATCAACGAAAATTGCAAAAATCAACGAAATGTTGAAAATATTCCGATAAAATTAATCTCCACATTCCAACGACTGTACCATCTACCCTATATGCTAGCTGGACGACAATGCGTTATTTAACGCATTGAATATTACTACCAAAACAAAGCAAAAGAATTGTTGACATACCTACATGGCTTCTTGCAATACGTTAGCAGTCAGCCTCTTTAGCTCAGTGGTAGAGCACTGGTCTCGTAAACCAGGGGTCGTGAGTTCAATCCTCACAGGAGGCACTTTTTTTTATTAAAACTATCGGTGAACAAAATATGTTTTATCATACCAAAATAACACATCAAGCACTCTTAGTTACAATATGTGGAAATTATAATAGAAACTTCTGTGTTTGCATACATTAACGAATGATGCGGAACACTTTATGTGACATGTCTATGTGGCCTGTCTTTATAATGTTGTTTACAGAACGATTGTGTGTTCACTAGGTTTATGGTGAAGAATTCGGAGTTATTGCAAGTCAGGATGGATTGGCTGGAAGTAATCGAAATGACAGACGACGAGACCGGTCTCGAAGCCGTAAAGTGTCCGATCAGAGTTCCATACAAACTTCACCGAAACGAAAGGAAAGTTTGGCGAAGAAAGAAAGGTAAACAAAAAATCGAGCATCTCAGTCTTCGAAACTATGAAGTGTCACCATCACTTAACTTTGCATGTCCAGAATTCTACACGATGAGCCAGATCTGACCATTCCGAATCATGGAATGCCGACGCCGTCGTCGAAAAAGGAAAACACAGCCGTTTACAAATACATCAAAAATCATGTACGAAATATGTTTCACATTCCGATGGCAGCATTGATTAAAGGTGCTGCAACATTGAACGAGGAATTTTTCACTGAAGTGATTCCGATTGCCTGGGAATTGTTACTGGAAACCGACCAAGTAATATAACGTCTGCCCGCAGTAGAAATGTTGATACAATTTCCAATGAAATGTTTGTGTTCACCTTTTAGGAAACAGCAGCCAATTCGGCCGCTTTGTTTGTAATAGCATCGGTGCGGGCTCCAAATTTCGCTTCCGACATAATGCAAAGAGCACTGAAGCACAAAGATCCGGACGTTCGAATCGGCGCTATTTTACGGTATCAGGTACTGTGGAAGTGTCGCTTCCAAGTTTGGCCTCGAATGGAAGAAGGTGCTCATGTGTCGTTTAAAGTTCCACCGCCGGGAATTGAATTCACACTGCCATCGCCAAAAATTGGCATCGAAAGTCTACCAGTTGTAGATCCACCATGGTGCCCCAGACAGAAGACAAAAGACATGGAAGTCACTTTGAATCAGGAGAGACATGTAAGTAAACGCACCGCCATTCACACCAGTAAACAAAAACAATCGGAATGATTGTTGTGTGTTAAATGTACGATTCGTGACATTGAGTTTGAACAAAATATTTTCGTATTGAAAGAGTGTATGGATGCGCAGCATTTTGTTGTCATTGTTCATTCACCATTGAATTTCATCTTTCGTTCATACAATTCATTGAAAAATGCGAGGTAAAATGTGGACTCAATTTGAATGGGTTGCAGTGCAGTGACTGACTGATAGGAGGTACAAATTTTATGTGTTTCCAACGTAACTCTGTGACTATCATCTCGTGGAATATATTTTTCCGACTTTCTTTTGTCTATTGCCTTTTTTGCAGTTCGGCACACTTTTGATTTATTTTGCATGAGCACACGACTAAACACTTTAAATCGCCGCTAAATCGCTTAACACTTTTCAAAAAGAAAACCTTTTCTCTTCTTCTTTTCTGGCTTATTCTCACGTTAGAAACCCAAAACGTTTCAGAGGTCCTTGGTAACGGCAACAAAAACGCGTAAGAAACAACAGACCGAGGCTATCCGACACGCTATACAGCAACAGGAAGATAAACAACGCGCCGAACGACAGAGTTTCCTTCTGACAACCATACCGATAACACAGCAAGCGTCTCATGAGCCAGGACTCGATCATGTACCCGGTGAAGATCATGCCGAAGAAGAAGAAAACGACGGCGGCCGAACGGCTCAGCCACATTTACATGCAACCCATTCACTGTTCCCATCGGTATTGTGCAACTCGGTGATGCAAATTGTTGCGTGTTTGGACGATGCCGCTGTCAGTTCGGATGGATGTGCCGTTTATGAAGTTGCTTATCAGGTACGGTCGGTGGGGGAAACAAGCTTCAAATATATGTCTCATAACGTGATGTACGTTGGTAGGTTATTTGGGTGTGTTTAGTGGAGGATTCTGCTCTATTCTTGCGCTACGTCTTAGAGCGGCTGACCAGAGACCGCCAAGATCAAATGTTCAAGCTGCTGAGACATTTGATTCGATTCGTGCCAAGATTGCCACAACAGGCAGCGTTCGCTCTCTACAATTACATCATTGGGTATGTGATGTTCTACGTTCGATCGTCCCATGAATGCAGTCAACAGGTAAAACATATTTACATTTTCAATGTGTGAACACGACTTCCACTTAACGCGCTACTGTATCAGTTGGTCGGGGCTGCTTTAAGCGTCTTATGGATGGTCGTTCACAGTGTACACGGAATTATGTTCAAAGATTTGAAGCAAATTTTACGCAAAGAGCAATGTGATGCATCAATTCTTCTGACGGCCAATGTTCCATCCGCCAAGAAGATTATCGTTCATGGACCGGAAGGTAAAATTGTACGATTGAATGCATTCAACGAATGTTTGAACAAAACGAAATTTCTGTGATTCCAGATGAGGGTGGAATTCCGTCACAGTTTCCCGTTCAAGAGGACACCCAATTCTGTCAACTACTTCGCGAGTCCTTAGACTTTTTTGGAATTGAGGAAAAGTTTCACAGTCAACACTTCCTTGTCGATTACAAGAGTCGTAAGTTACATCATTCATTCATGTCACATTCTAAATTCATTCGCTGGTATGTTATAACTTAGCGTATTCATTTATACTGACCAATGAAATTAGTGTGCAACAAGCGTATTGTTGGTGGTGTGCTATATAATGACGACACGCATCAAATTGTACGTTTCGATTTTTCTTATAATGAAATTACATTGCCAATAATTTCCGCTATTCGGCCCAGATTAGTAGCCATTATTATGTTCGGAATCCCTCTGAGTAAGACGCGGATCCTTGCCAAATCAACGATTTAAGAATGTTTGTCTGCCCGTGAACACTCTAACTCTAAGTAAAACGAATCCAATCTCTTGATGGGGCTTTTTTCCCGGTTTGTAATCACACATGCATTGGATTCGGAGATGATTGGATCCAGGGAAACGGTTGAAGTCTAATTTCCCGGTTATATTTCGATATCGTTTTCCGATTGAGCTTTCACTATGGTGTTCTTTTCAGAGTTCAATTGTTCAATTAAACTTAGAACGGGACTACCAGAAGGTGGCCCTCTTGTGTTTGTATTAATATTCAATAAACAAAGAATGCAACGCATGTCCCGTCCATACCATAAACCAATTTTCAATTCCCATTATTGCAGAGAAAATCCTCAACCCGAATTGGTACGTTCGCGATCTGTATTTCTTTAAGCGTTCCCAGTATCCGCAATTGCGACTCATCGAAATGCGTACGGACGAAGCATTCAATGCTCTGCAGAAACAGGAACTAATTAAAAAATTCGTCGAAATCGGCAAAGTGCATCTGACCTGGGCGATCCTGAAAAATGTGGACATGGTCGTGCAGCGTGTGGTGTTCTTGCACGAGGAACTGATGAAATTGCCATCGTTTCCGCGGAAAGCATTGGAGGCGGATCTGGATCTGTGTAAGGGGGGCGAATTTGGAAAGGAAATCCTTGGATTGGATGTGCTGCATAAATTTATGTGGGTGCGACTAATAGCTCGAATGTTCGAAGCAATGGCTGGAAATTTTGCCTATTCGGCGGACATTCAATTGTTTTTGAATGTTCTGTCCGGAGCGGCAATTCTACATTCAACAGGTAAATTGTTCGAGTAATTGTGTTCAAACGTTCCCACGTTTCTGTATTTTCACATTTTCCCAATCAGACGCGTGCATCATGAGGTACGTGATGGCGACGTTCATTAATGCTGCATTCAATTTCAAAAATATTTTCTCAACAAATGGGTTAGTAGAGAGACATAATGATCGAGTACGCTCGTGTTGATGCAACTTTACTCAAAAACCCTATAGGTACTTCATGATAATGCCGACCCTGCTTCAAGTCTATTCGCTGCATCAAACCAATAAACTGGTCACAACGACTATCGAGTATGCGGTCAAGCAATTCTATTTGATGAATCGAAAACCGTTCATCATGCAAATGTTTGGAAGTGTGTCGGCCATTCTTGACACCGACGAAGAAGGAACTTATGGCGAAGCGCACAAGGTACTGAACTGTGGTCAATTTGTTTCGTTAAATCTTTGGATTAAAATTTACTTTCCGTTTCATGTTCAGGTGCAATCCAGTTGCTTGTTCAATTTGTTACTCAGCTTGGAAACACCATCTCCCGATCCGTTGAACATTGCCGAATTGGTCAAAGAACCGAAACCATTGAAAGCAATCGATTTTTGCTATCACGACGAAGACGAAATGGTCACCGTTCTCGATTGTATAACGTTATGCGTAATGGTTGTTTCCTATTCGGCTGAAAGTACTCGAGGATATCAAATGTTGATTATACTGGAGGCAATTCTACCCTGCTACATGCAGCAAATCCAATTGCCCACATACATTCAATGCGAAAGCAAGTCGGAGCGTGAAATTATTTTGCAATTGGCCGTCGCTGTTCGGACAATGGTTCACAATTCGGAAGGACTGTCCAAGTAAGTTGAGTCGCTGGTAGCTCGGAGAGCACGAATATTAATTGTCTTGTACTGTGACTCCTTCCCGCACGTGTAGGAGCTATAACGGACCATATCGAAATAGCCCAGAGCACAAGGGGTCTAGCCAAAGAAATTGCAGCCGCGGGCCACCATGCTCGCCTGGCCTGGACTTTGAAGATGATTCACATTCTCGTTATGTTAGCGATTTGGGACGCAACAAGACCATGATGGATAATGCAGAAGATTCAGAAGTTAGTTCAATGCACTCAATTGATGTAATGAAAGGTCACAGAGACATTTCAAACATTTCCGCTGCAATTTTTAGATGATCAGAGCCGAATATCGTCGACCGCGTGACGTATTGTTATCGGTTGTTGGTGAATTCATTAGTCGAGCATCGACCCGATTGGGTGAATTAGCCAAAAAATATCCGGGCGATGCAAAAAGTGTCGAATTATTGGATGTCAAATGTCATGTACGATTGGCCGACATTGCACACTCGTTGTTGAAAGTGTCGCCATACGATCCAGAATCAATGGCTTGCAGAGGACTGCAGAGATATATGCAATGCATTCTGCCACGTGCTGAATGGGCTGACGATGCTCTACGGGCTGCACTTGTGACAATTCTTCGGCGGCTGGACAAAGTCTTCTTGAAAATATCCAAGAAACCGTCGATACGAGTACGGAGACGGAGATTGAAATGCGAATTTTGTGTGAGAAACATTTACTAAAATGAAAAAACATCTTTACAGCGTAACACAGATTGGGAAGCAGCCGGTGGTCTACTTAAAGGCATCCATGAAACGATCATTCGTCATCCGTATGTATTGCATTGGACACAAATCAAAACGTTGATCAGCACGGCACAAAATCTGATTGTCAATGAGCCGGGATCTACTCCGGAAGGAGTTTCCAGTGCCGCCAACGCGTTAATGTCTCAGAATCCGCCAGCATTTTTCTGTTCGACTGTTGTGCGCTTAGTAGCACTGCAAGTGGTTAGTACAGTCGAATCGTTTTCGTTGGAACACATTTGCGGCGGCAGTTCTGAATTTCCGTCACAAGAGAAAGCCGAAGGATTTCTGATGCATTTGCTGATTCCGTTGTGTTTGAAAGTGTGTAGTGGTAAGGGTGGTGAGTATTCGAATTCAAGTCTTCAAATTAGACAATCGATGCAATCGGTTTTATTTGTTTCGGTGGAATTAGTTGCTGATATGGGTGAGCTAAAGCAAGCGGATATTGGATTTTTGGTGTCAGCGACTTTGAATGCAATGAGCCCCATAGCGGGTAGAACGGGTCAGACCGGAACACAGGTCAATCGGACCGGTGGGGATCTTCGAGCCGGTAGCTTGACATTCACGGGAAGCAGAGATGCCAAACGGCCAGCAAGAATTTCCGGTTCTCTTTACCAAGCAACATTTTTATGTAAATTGTGACCACACGGATTCATTCCGCTTAAATGAAAAACGAATATTTTTGATCATTCCAAAACTTCTAGCCCTGCGAATATTGTGCATTTGTTTCGAAACGCGTATGGCAAAGGAATGGCCCAGAATCGTCCGAATAATGCGAGATTTGGGTCGTCGAAATGAAGCTGCTCCCGAGTTATGGAGTTTTCTCGAATTTACTGTGACACATCGCACTCCGTTATATATTGTACTGATGCCATTCATCCTTCACAAGGTAACATTACAGCTCTACATCGGTTCCGTTTACAATGTCAATGTCATTGATTCAGATTTCTCAACCACCGATTGGCGACCATGAACGTCACATGCAATTCCTTATTCGTGAACGTATGCGAGGCATGCCGGCTCCAAATAGCATCAAATCGCGAGGAGCTTTGCTCTTGGAATTGGCTCGAGAGCTACGTGATCTCAGAGACGAATTGGAGGAGCGTCGTTATGGTATGTTATGATGCTGTCAAGTGAACCACCATTAACCGCATTAATTCAACTTCAATTCACAGAAAAAGAAGTCCCAGAACCTGCTAGAAGAGAAGTGTCTCAAGTAACATTGCCGGCTGCCGAAATTCCTAAGCACCAGCAACGCCCATCATTAATATCACTGTTTACCGGAGCCGGAGCACAACAACAGCCGTCATCTCATGCGTCTTCGCTGCAATTGGACTCGCGTTCAGGAACGTTAATCGGGACGCCCAGCGACACACTATCCCAACAAGCTCTACATCCACCGCGTGGCGAATCGTTGTCCAGCAGTTCAACAACTACAAACAAAGAACCCAGTGATAGTCACAGCGGTGAGTGTCCGACACCGACACAAACCGGCTCATCGACAATTGTTGCGGGCGGCTCGTCCAACCAAAGTTTGAATCAATCGCAATTCTTGAGTCATTCCACGTCATTGCAACAACAGAATTGGAAAATTCAACAGCCACGACTGCGATTTGTGTCATCCGTTGAATTCAGATCCGTTGAGGTGCGCCATTCATCCGGTGAAACGTCAACGACACCGTTGTCTCCGGAGAGTCCAGTTGACGATAGTTCCAGTGAAGCACAACGACCATCCAGATTACAGCGATCGAAGGCACAGAGCCGAAAAACATTTCGAATAAGACGTGGCCGACAAAACCATGGCGAGGTGAGTGAAATTAACAAACTGAATTTTGTTTAAAGTGGTTCTAAAGAGCGCAAATCAATTTGTAATTACAGACACTGTCACACTCAACGGACAATTCGCAAGAGATTCCAGTAGTCAAGCCACCATTGCTGACCGATGTTTCATGGGACTCGGTTTCGCAGACCTCATCGACCAGCGGATATCGAGACAACTACAGCTTTCAAACCAGCCTTCTGTCGCCGGACGGATCATTGTCTGGTACAGCTCCGCTGGCTCGATCTTCGTCGCAGCACTCTTTGATAATGCTGTTCGAAGCTCAGGATGAGGACACTTTGATTTGAAAGTAGCTTGAATTAGATACACAAAAAATGCAAAGAACCTAACAAACAAATTGATCAGCATCACAGCATCAGTGTAGAACGTAATTAGGCAAAATTTATAGTAATGCAAAGCGTGTTCTAGGTAGTGAATTTGATGTCAAGCAAAACAGAACAAAAAATTTTTAATAAGAAAAACATTCTCTAGACGTAACGTGTTGGTTAGGGCATTGCAGAGAAGCTTCACGAAAATTTTATGAATCGGACAGGCAAAATGGTTCAATATTTTGGCGATTTTTTTTGCATTTTAAAAGGAATAAAGTTACACGGCGCACACGTTCATGTTATAGATAGTGAGAGGGGCCTATTACCGATCGTAAATGTGTCCAAGAATTTTATTGGCATTAGAATTATGAATTCGATTCTCTACAATAGTACATTACAATCTTACCGTGTCACATACTGTCATTACATAAGCTGTGTCCCGTGAGAGGCGTCCTTATGGGCATGACATATATTACACGGGAACATTCTGAGGAATTTTACTGTCAGCACCATCAAACAGTATGTCGTTCACAATAAAAGGCAAACAAAAACAAAACTTCTTAAATTGATGCTTCGTCAAGCAATATCATTCGTGTGGTGCTCAATTCAAGCGACTGTTTTGGGAAGCTATATTTCGTGCTGAAAGAGATCAATTATTTTTTTTAAGTGTAGTAGGACATGAACGAATGCGAAATGTTTTGAAACCGATTGCGCCCGTTACATTTACGCTAGTATCGTCTGACTCGGTGAACTATTTCTTATCAATAAATTTCCACTTTCCTCAAAATTGTAAGGTAAAATGAAAATTGCATCGTGGGAAAGTCTTCACCTTCAGTTTTTATCAATAAAGAAATGAAGCAAAAAAATCCTTTTAGGTAATGTTGTACTTTCCCAACAGGTAACTCGTTATGTAATGGCATACTTTTTGATGGGGTTGAGAGTAAAAAAAAGTAAGTCAAACCAGAATAGATGGAAGGGTACAACTTTTAAGGAAGAAAGGCGAGGAGTTTTTGTTCATGTTGTGTAACAAAAAGTGTTAGACTGATAGAAAATATATTTTACGTTTTAGGAACAATGTTTATAATAAAGTTAACACATAACCGTCAATGGACAAAGTTTTTTCTTTTCCTTTTTTTCAAACGCATTTCGACAGGTGGGACACGTAACATTGGAAAAGATTGAATGGACATTTCTACTCGGTAAGGCAAATCGTTGCATTACATTTTTGCCAGCGCGCATATCAAAACCAAACAATAGCAAATTTCCCTATTCTCTCAACTCCGTCTTGGAGATAGAGAGCGTCGAGAAAATCGTAGTTTTCTCACCTGAATTGTCGTCGGACGAAACGCCAACATATTGTCGCTGCACTTGAGTGGAGAAAATAAGGGAATTCACGCCGCCACGATGAACAAACTTTTGCTGGAAACTCAAATTTTCCTTTGCTTCATCATACAGAGTAGAAAAGTAGAGAGTGTTCTCTCAATCAATTTGAATTTTCTCGTCTCAATTTACTGAAACATAAGGGGGACTCGTACGAGTAGAGCACGACATATAGTTAGTCCATAGAACTGCTCTGATCTTTGAATCATTTTATTTAAATTCATCAT
>JANTFA010044563.1:0-15308 GCA_026413405.1 Phytosciara flavipes | reverse complement strand
GGACAATTTCGGTTCACACTTATCGTATTGCTGATATATGTGGTAGATTATGCACATTCAAATCGACGTATTCGAGAACCAAATGGGAATCGTGTCAAGAAATCAGGCAATGGAAATGGTGGTGGTGGTGGAAATAATAATGGCGATGCTGGCGGCAGTATATCCGATTCGCAAACAAATCCGTTTGTACCGTTGCCGGGTTTGAGGGAACGTAAACCGAATATCATATTGATTTTGACTGATGACCAAGATGTCGAGCTCGGTAAGTGTTATTTGATTTGTATTTGAAATTCAATAACTGCTTTAATGTCTGACAACATGACTCTAATGTGATATGGTATGCAATGCTTGTTGTATACTTTATGTCTAAAGTGCTAGTAGGAGTGAAATTGAAATTCAGAAGAGATGTAAACTTCTACTCTGCAAGTCCCAATAGGCATAGCAGTCTATTTTCTTGAGTATACTACGTTAAATCTACAGTACGTACAGACGGTTATTTACACTTCTTGAATTTATTTTTGATACATCAAGTCGGTTTATAGTGATGTCTTCAACGGTATTGTGTCTGGTTGCAAAGTGCTACAAAATGTTGTGCCTTTTGGGATTTCGATTTGACTTAATTGAAGTAGCTTTTGATTCAGACACACGAGCTTTAATTTGTTTTTTCGGATCTCGATGGGTTGGAGAACATTGGAGTGAAGCCCCATTAGAATACGAGATTGAACAAATTATATTCCTTGAAGTATGATGAAGACACTTTGATTCCGGGTATTTCAGTCTGCATTAATATTTTCAATAATCCGTTTGAAAATTCCAAATTTTCTTTTATTGTAATCAAAATGAGAAACGTGAAGATGCTCAAGATGTTTAGGTTCCAATACGAATAATTTTCCATTTTTATTTAATTTCATTAAGTCTCGATAAAACGATTACGAAAATGTGTTACAGCTTTAAGAGTCAATTAGCGAAAACTTCGCACAAGTTGTATGAAACTCTTAGACAAGCCCTGTGCAATTTTTGAAATGTATGCAGTCCTCGAGACCTTGCCGAGTTGGAGTCAGGCCTCAGTTGGTCTTGAAATAACTTTCGTTTCATGATGGGACAGGTTAAAAAATGGTCTTCTCTGGAAGTTTTTGACCTATATTTTCGAGAATATCTAACGTATACACCTGAAATGTATGCCGTTGGTGGGCCCATGCTGCATTGCTACATATTCAAAATTGTCGGTATCGTTCGTGTACCGGGGCTGAAAGACGTTTTAGAGTAAATAACCTCAATTTTCAAACTGTTTTAGAAAAAACTCCAGCTGCAAACCAAGTATACCCAGGCAATGGTCCCAACTATCCACGACACCATATACTTGGCCGGCTCATCATTTGGCTATAATTCAGATGCAATAGAAAAAATCACTAAAATGTTTTTCGTTAGTAGTGGTCGATACGCTCTGATTAGAAATGGACTACCAATCCACAAAAAAATCTAATCGCCCAAAGATGTCAAAAACCGATTCAGTTCGATTCTATGTCATCATCTTCCGGCTGCGAAAAATGGAAATTTGTAATCGGTCATGTAACCGTACCTTCCCCTGTCCGCAAGCCCATCAATACTACGATTCATCATCACTCCTTTGAAAACTACTCTAACAAATTAGAAATTAAAAGAGATGAAAAAGTTTGTTGGTCGAGTTTTGGTTTGGCGTAAAGATTCGCCGAGGTTCGAATATTGGACAAAAAAAGGTCATTCTAAGGTCAAATGATATTATCTTGTGAAATTTCATGAGGTATTTTGTAGTGTCATCTTTTCAATGAACTAAAAGCTGTAACAAATTTTGTTTGCAAGTATTTGGATCAAACAAAAGTCAGTATATACAAGTGCATGATCTCAGCTGTCTGATTAGTTTTCCAATCAATGTGAAGAATTGTTTATTGTTTTCAATTGCTTACATCTCATGTGGATGAATTTCAAACTCAATAAGACCCCGTATTTCACGGAAGAACATGCAATTACCTTTCTAATGACACCCCATACAACGTTGTACGTTTCATGTTTGTGGAGAAATTTCCATATGACGACGAAAGGGTCGATTAATTATTTCTTTGAAAGTCGATTTCGTTTCCAAGGACCAATACCTTATTTGTGCACATATGAAATAGTTATTTTTCTAACAAGGAAGGTTTGAAGGTATTTTCACGCACTAGAGGTCAATTATACATCCAAGGCGAAGCCGAGGTCGATAAGACATCGTGTGCGCCTAAGTATCAGCATTCACACCAACTAATTTTCTACGAAACAGTTACATGTAAAATTAAAAATAGATTCTGTTTTATATCAATGTGATATAAAGAGATGATTTGAATAAAATCAAGTAATCCATGCTTAGTATACGCTTCAACCAATACGTTCAGCATAATTGTGTGCTTCTGTAGCCGAATGGCTATAGTTATTGCTTCATGATCAGATTGAGCGAGAAAAGCTCTCGTTAGCGTGCAAGAAAGTCAAAAGTTTTTCTCGCACTAGTGCGGAAAACTCTTCAATCGCATGACAACGAATAAATGCATGGAATGGTGATGACTTGACGATGTCCCGGAATTGCACAGAAATATTTGTGTGCGTCCGTAACATAATACGACATTAATGTCACTTATCACTTATGACAAAGTGTCCGATTTCGGCAGGTTGTTTTTCCAAACAATATTTGTCTAAGAAGTTAACTTTGTTTGAAAGATTTGATTTAACCCGGCTGTATAACCCCGAGCCAATCTAAGCCAATATTTCCTTATGTTGACCAACTTTTTTATTCCCTTCAAATCCACTACAGGTTCACTAAATTTTATGCCACGAACATTACGTTTGCTACGTGATGGTGGTGTAGAGTTCCGGCATGCATACACAACAACACCGATGTGCTGTCCAGCCCGTTCTTCATTGTTAACCGGCGTCTATGTACACAATCATATGGTTTTCACCAATAACGATAATTGTTCCAGGTAGAGAAAATGTTCAGAATTGAATTTGGGTTGTGTTGTATAGCGCTATTTTATACGTAAAAAGGTTTAAACGGATCATTTTCTCTATATTAGCACATCATGGCAGGCGAATCACGAAACCAGGTCGTTCGCAACGTACCTATCTAATGTAGGCTACCGAACGGGTAATATGCTAATTTTATCGCTGCCTCATAAAGAATTGAATATGGATATTGATTTTGTTAGTTGGCGAAATGTGTAAAACAAACCCTTTCCTATATTTGTCTTCGAGTCGTTTCAATTATTGAATGCGAAAGTTTTGGTTTTTCTCCACACTAAAAACATTTTCTTTTTTTTTACATTTTTTTTCGTTCGCTATTCATGTAGGCTACTTTGGCAAATATTTGAACAAGTATAATGGGTCATGGATTCCACCCGGCTGGTGAGTTTTTTTATATCAATTGAACGGAATGGAACCGAATATAAGACAGAACTTTTCCATTTCGTGGTACAATTTCAGGCGTGAGTTTGGTGGACTAATAATGAATTCGAAGTACTACAATTACAGCATCAACATGAATGGTCAGAAAATTAGGCACGGATTTGATTATGCCAAGGTATGGGTAGCCTAATTATAGATTTCGTTTTCGTTTTCCATTTATTTTCGCAATATATCCCGAAGCAATTAACCGTATAGAGATTACGTCCTTTGGAGTTGTGTTTCGTTTTCTCTTCCTATTTTTCGTATTGTTTTATTATTCAAATTTGCTCGAAGAAGTATGCTACTTATTACCCTACTGATATACAAGCATCGTCTGGAAAGCTGTTCATTCATTTATAAATGGACTTTAAGCATATTCAGATTGTTAGTTTAGTAAGACGCAGATGATGTTGCTGTGTGTGTAATTCATTGCAAGTTGGCTCAAGGGGACTTTTATTGTGAATATTTCATTTCATTGTAACGGAATGAAACGAAATCATATTGACGTTGTGATGATTAGGTTTTCTCAGCATAATAGGGATAGTCGATGTAACTGAGAAGTACGTTGTCTAAGACACCTTCACGAGTGTGGATCCATTTTATTGGTACAATTTTTTTCGAAAATAATTCAAAGAGGCAAAACAGAGTTCGTTTTCGATCCTTAGATCCGAATACCAGATCATCATGAAAATCAGCCTGCTTCCTAGGAACCTCAAGATGCAAGTTCAGAACAAAAATCTGATTGTGCTAGCGTGTGCTATCTTCTTTCTTAGCATTGTATCCACTGCTGAATGTAGGCCCCTCCTAGCTCCTTCCATCTTGATCGGTTCATTGCTACTTGTTGCCAATTCTTGGGTGCTGTTCGTTCATCGTTCTGGCGGTCTGCCTATGGCTCGTGTTGTAGGCGGTCTCCAGTTCATGATGTTTTTGGTCCAACGTTCGTCTGTCATTCGTGCGATGTATCCTGCCCAATTCCACTTCAGAAATGCTATCCTTTCCATTACGTCAACTACTTTCGTTTGCTAGCGAATCCATTGGTTAGTCATTTCCTCACTAAGCCAAATCCCAAGCATGCTCCGTTCCATTGCTTTTTTTGCTTTTTTTTGCGTGTGCAATGCTAGTGTCAAACAGTAACAGCTGTCAACTGTATCCCAAAGTCACTCTCCTGTGTCAAAAATAAACTGCCTCGAACAATTCGCCAAATACATTCGTGCAACCAATCTTCTATGTCCATTCGGAATTTCTAATTTGCAGACGTAGACTCTTTCCACTGTTCCAATGTATAACTGGGATACCAACTACTGAATTTCCGTAGTCCAACGACTGGATTTGTAAGTATTGAAATAATGACGACCAACTGCCAGGTAATCCAACGACTGGATTTAAACGATCAATGGCAACGATTCTACCGACGGCCAACCTACTTGACTCCCTTTATTTCACATCTCGCTTCGCTATCGATGTGCAAGTGCAATTTATAAATTTACTTCGACAAATTGATTTCTCCGAACACACACACATAAAAACGAACCCAAATAATGGGCTTCTGGCGCTCCTCTAACAGGATTATTTCCTTTGTTTTCCTGCTGCGCCATTCGTCAGAAATTTTACTCGATCTACATTCAAGCAGTTCAATTGGGGATGTTATCCCCGAGAATTGACTTTTCATTTATCTACAATCGTACAATACTGTAACTGAGCTTTTACTCAATAGATTTTCTCTCCAACTGAGCCAGTGTACACATCAATGTGATTTGTTTCAATGGCAATCTAGATCACGATTTCCACTAGTGTTTCTGACCCACAATTTTCAACGACACTAGTCAAAGTTTGTCCCAGCAATCCATTTAAAAAATTCCATTTTTTGTTTTAGCGATGTCCCAACAATTCCACTTGTGGTTTCCCTCATCAGTCTGCTTCTTTGAGTTTGCAAGAAAGCGACAGTCTGGGTCTTTTGTTATATCAAACATTAAGTACTAGATTCACTTCCTCCAAATCAGATATTTGACAAAAAGATGCTTTACATGAGTCATGTCCAATTTAATTTTTGTTATGATTCGCTAATTCTTCTTATATCATACAGTCAACCGAACTCAAGAACACCAGTAAAATCTGTTTCAGATGATCATCTTACAATTGGTCCCAATTTTTTTACGAATAAAAGTTTGCAATCAGTTGCTTGTGTGTTGGCACACAAAGAGTTACATATGCACAAACAGCATGTAACTTCTCCTCTCTCTTCTTCCAACAACCCAAATCACTGTTGCTTCTGTCGCATTTGAAAAGGGTTCTTGTAACATTGTTTTCATCGTGCCACCAAGGGACATTCGACATATTTTCATCTCTGCCAAACTTTTCATATATAGTACAGCATTTTGTAGGACAAATTAATGTGAAATCTCATAACCGATTCCTATCCGTTCTTACGGTCGTGCAACTGTAGTACAAAAGACATAAGGTTCATAGAGCAAAAAACGTCAGCCGTAGGCGGCTGAAATTCTTCTCAGGTACTCGTTTGCATTTTGCAATACGTTTGAATGTTAGGTAAAACTGAGAAAATCCTGAATTCTTGACTCTTGATTTCACTGTAGAAAATACTTTGCCCATGTTACAGATTACCATTTTCCCAATTTAACTTCCACTTTTTAAACCCCGTCCTACAGGATTACTACCCCGACTTGATAGCCAACGATTCAATTGCATTTTTACGACAATCGAAACAACAGAATCAAAGGAAACCCGTTCTACTCACAATGTCTTTTCCGGCACCACACGGTCCAGAAGACTCGGCACCACAATACAGTCATCTTTTTTTCAATGTCACCACACACCAGTGAGTATATCAATTTCGTTTAAGATAAATGATTATGATTCGTATACGCGTACATGGGACATGGCTACACTTAATAATCGTCTCGACATATTTGTTATTGTTATGCTTTCAGTCGGTCGATTTGGTTATAAACAGCAAAACAGACGAAAGTTGAATGAATTATTTTTCACTTTCTTTTAAATCAGATATGATTTGGTAAATTAAGCTTTTCGTCGGTTCATTTATTTATTTGCTTTAAAGTGAAGTAGAATTTTCGTTGTTATTGGACGAATGAAGAGAATTGGATTTGTGCTGTTTATTTTTGTGGTTCATCTGAAATCTGAATATTATTCAACAGACACACACACACTCATAATTCGATATGAGAAACTTAGGACGTCGTTTATTGTAGTGATAATGGGAAGCTTATCAGGGGGTGCATGTCCTGATCGCTAAACGGGTTTTTCTTTGTCTGAAGTTAACTTGTTCGAGGAGCGTTCTACTGTTAAAACTGTTCAAAACAAAAAGTGGATCCACAAAACATAAAATCAAATACGAGGTGTTCGTTGGGAAGAATATTCCATTGAATGGGTAGTATGCCTGAATTGCGAACCTGGGTGACAATCTCCAAATCGATTTTTTACCGCGAAGCCGTGATAGCACATTTTTGGTCAACTACATTTTTCCATGTGCCATCACGGCTTTGCGGTAAAACGTCGATTTGAAGAATGTATTGGCCAAAAAAATGTAACTCAGCTTTACAATTCTTTACTCGAAGTGTCTGGCACAGCAAACTCTATGCAAACTCTACACTTGTCAAAATACAAGTTGATTGAATGCACACTTGTGAGTTCGACTCGGATCACAAAATTGTCTTTGTATTTTGATCGACTAAGTGTAACATATTTTCGCACCGAAGCTTATTTACGTTTGGGTTCAGATTTCGAATCTTTGAGGGAATGCAGACTTAATAGGCTGCCATGGAGGTTTCCTACGGAGCAACTTCACCGATTGACGCGATACCCAAACGTGACGACGTTTATCGATGAAACTGCTCAGAAATTCTATTATCAATACTCACAGTCGTAGTACAGACTTATCAAAGCGCTGGTATGACACTGATGTGCTTTTTTGTTGGTTAGTTTTAAGGTAAGAAAGCTTTTCAGATGGAGGTTTCTCCTTCAAATCATTCCTCGCGACCAACGTTCATGTCGTTAATTATTTAATGAATGTTTCTTCCGTTGTAAAGGCCTTCTGGTCTGGTCTGTATATCGGCATCGAATGTAAATAGTTGTAAATATTGTAAACAGGCAACTTGCTGATAAATAAATGAATTGATTGAATTGAGTGGATGCAGATGTTCTCAAGAACAATGCTATGGAAAGCATCACCGTCGTAGTGGTAGTTATTCCAGCTGTTCTTCACTTAAACGTTAGGCCACCAGAATCAAATCTATGTGCACTGAATGCCGCAATAAAATCTTTTGCACAATCGTCGGATGCGGATGAAATTTCCACTCAATTTAGTTTCATAAAAAAAAAGTCCATGACTAGGCAAAAGTAAGCGGATGAGACAATCGATTATAATATACGTCCGTCGTCTGATTGTCGTCATCGTTAACATCGCATTCCAAGTAATTTTGTACACATCTATATCAGTGGAGTGTTCAGAGGTTCTTTATTGACTTCGATATTATGAGAAAATAAAGAGCAAAAAGAATCCACCTTCAGCGTATAAAAGCTCAGAAGTGAACTCAGAAACCATTCAAATAAATTGAATAGAATTTCCAATAAAGGACATTCTCCATTGTGGAATGGAATGATAAATATATATGGAACATGGAACATTTCATACGTGACTGGCATTAGTGAATTTTTATGTAAGTTCCAGTTGAACACTTATCGGTTTATCTGATTCCGATCGTATGGAACGCGAACATCTATTTTGAATTTAATGGTTCTATATGGTTGGTGTAAAGCGTCTCCTCTATACGGGTTATCAAATTTTATTATCTTATGCCTCGGTTTGTTTACGTGAATTAACTGGAGAAAATCTCATTATTGTGGAAATAATGTGTAGCTCTGAGCATTCACTATACAGAAGACACAATTGACTTCATTTCACAGACGGAAAATTGAAAATTTTCTTCGAGAAATACGACCATACATCCTGCAATATTTTCCCGTACTTTTGTGAGCATGACTTCACTTCACGTATACCCATTAAAGTCGTATAACATTTTAGAATATTTTAGCAAATAAAATTTTATGCTTTTTCACACACAGTCAAACTAAGCTAAACGCCAAGGAGCAGCAACACATAAAATATCCCAGCACGTGAGAACAATAACATCGCGTGTTCCAACGTTGTAAATTGTTCCACGTACGTATCCTCTCTCTCTAGAGTTCAAACACTCTAGTGTATACGTTTGAAGTATGCGGAGACTTGTTCGGAATTGAAAGATTGTTATTGCCGGCTGTTAAATAATAGGGAGAAGAATATTTGGTCTTGATAAACGAAATGGATTTGATGTTATTATTTCCATAAGAAAATTGAGTTTTGCTGAAGTTGGAAGAGAGTATGTTCTAGAGAATGTCTATGAAGTCATAGTTGGAAGTAAGGGGCCATTCAAGAGCTGCACCCTCGTTCCAAATTACGAGTTTCAGACCCTTGCACGCCACATCAATGTATGGAGAAACTTTCAAAAATGAATGAAGACTTTTTGTCGAACTCCATCACCTCCCACAGAAAAGCGTCCGTCATTTGTGGACGGCCTCTAAAGTGGTCTGTTACTGCTTTCGTTAATGTTTTCTAAATGGTTGGTGCTAACTTGATTTTGTTCATTGCATAATGGTGATACAATTTCAATAATGAAAATGACGACAAAAGATTGAGAACAATTTTTACTTTGGATCAAAGCAACTCCAAGCAAAAATGTGGTCAGCTGCCACATGCCTGGAGTGTGTTGTTATGCTACAAGTTTGTATCATGTTTTGATTAGGGGTCGGGGTCGTACATAAATGACGTCACACTTTTTCAGTGCTGTCATCAGATTGAAATCACTTATAACTCGGCAAGTATGCACTTTTTTGAGTCAATAGTGTGTCCTACTCACAAAATTCATCCCTTGAATGGGTTGGTAGGACACCCTATTGACTGCAAAAAGTGAACACTTGTCAAGTTATTGGTGATTTTAATCTGATGGCAGCGCTGGAAAAACGTGACGTCATATTTCCTTAGTGGAAAAAGAATTTATTTCCACTGAGACAGAATTTTAGGTGACCGGTAAAACAACTCTACTTTTCAAACTTTACGACTTGACCCTAATGACCTTGGAGATCATACACAAATAACGTCACTCCTTGAATTTTGACTCTATTTGCGCGCAACGCAATTCAATAAAACAGTGTGACGTCATTTGTGTTCGGCTCCTTGGAATGTCACATATGTTTCTTCTCATATGATTTCCGTCCAGATTACGCAGTTCCTTGGTTTGTCTTACAGCTCTAGTAGAAAGTACTTAGCTACACGCTACTTTAAAGTTCGACGTGTCCATTCCTAAAGTAGTTCACTGGTCTTCGCACACAAGATCGAAAAACTTTAAACCAAATTTAACCAGTTGGCTTTCTTTAACTTCCATTTCTGAGTAGCCTGCGACCAGTGTTGCCCTATTGCTCAGACTCATTTTGGCATTTGAGCTTCGTCATCCACTTAAATCCTCCTTCTCCGAAATTTTAGTAATGACAATTGCAAGCGAGATCACCTTTCACGTAGTTGAAAGATACGTCGTAGTCGTATGCCAAATTACACTTCCACCATTTGAGTTTGAAAGTGTAAACCCTTTGCATGGCAGAAATAATGCTAACGAAAACCACAACTTTCCAATTAGCACTCCATCGTACGATCATGCCCCGAACCCGGATAAACAGTGGATTCTCAGAGTCACCCAACAAATGAAACCGGTACACCGTCGCTTCACTGATCTACTAATGACGAAACGACTTCAAACGCTGCAAAGTGTAGACGTGGCAGTGGAACGTGTCTATCAGGTATTTTGTTTATGAAACGTTTGTACGATCTCGCACTAAACATTTTGTGAATAAATTTACACTTTAAGGAATTGAAAGCTTTGGGGGAACTTGACAACACGTACATAATTTACACTTCAGATCACGGCTATCATCTTGGACAATTCGGATTGATTAAAGGCAAAAGTTTTCCTTTTGAATTCGATGTTCGAGTTCCATTCTTGGTTCGTGGTCCAGGAATCCAACCAGCGACTGTGTAAATGATTTTTAATCGCATTTCCTCCACCATTGATTGGCATGATCTCATTTATTCTACAGAGTGGACGAAATTGTGTTGAACATTGACCTGGCACCAACGTTCCTTGATATGGCCGGCGTTGCAACCCCACCACACATGGATGGTAAAAGTTTTCTGCCATTGCTTGTGAATCGACATCGCCACATAAAAGACACATGGCCAGACACATTTCTGATTGAGAGCTCTGGTCGCCGTGAAACGCCCGATCAAATTGCTAGAGTTTCTTCAACAAAATATTCCAGTTCACAAAACAGCAATGACACAACTACTGATATGAGAAAAAAGGAGAACGATACGCTTTCGATGGTCGATACAGGATCACCGGAAATCGATGATCAGGATGATGATGGTCAGTTTTGAGGTTCATTAGATTGCCTAACCACACCAACACAATAACTTTATTAGATGGCACAGTGTCGATAGAAGATAAAGGATTCGAAGACGATTTGGACATTGACGGTGACGACGATATCTTTGGACTATTGTCGCAGGATTACGCTGTCGATAAACATGGGATTCCAAGTATCGAAGATTTGGATGAATCGATTGTACCGATTCTAGCGCACAAAGATTCTCGTAATTTTGACTGAAATGACATTAACTGTCTCTCTGGTAAATTACAACTTTGAATTGCAGCTCAACAGGATCAGCTAGATAACAACCTTCCTTTACAACCGTACTTGTCGAAGGTTGCCCGTTTGAATTCTGAATGTTCGGATCCAACGATGCTTCAAAATTGTGTTAATGGTCAGAAATGGAGGTGCGTGAATGAGTCAGGTCGATGGCGCAAACATAAATGCAAATTTCATGTGAGTTGTTTTCATTGTTTTATCTTGCGCCTTAGTATTTCAGTCAATCAGTCCACATTTTTCAGTGCTGACAGTAGATTTGAATCATCAACAACTCGACAAAAATTGCATTTTATGAAGGCAAATGTGTCTACCCCCTAAATAACTTCATAATTGAGAAGACGAGCACATTCGACTTTTAAAAAAAAATTCGGTCGAGCTATTGATGATTTAAGTCTACTGGCAGCACTGAAAACTGTGAGCGTCATTGTTGCCTCTAAGATACCTGAGTATTGTCTCAAAATCTTGAATTATCCTTCATCATTTTGTCAATCTCTGATGTAGTCTAGATTCGCAATTGTTTTGAGTTCTAGAACACTACGTTGACCTGACTTTTGAATGTGCTCTTTTGCGCCGTACTATAAAAAGAAATGAAGCTTTCCAAGTCAAAAGCGATGTGGTCTTAGTTATTTGAACGAACACCTCCTCCCCCTTTCGTCCTATGTTTTCGAATGACTTATAGTATGGCGTGTCACGTTTTGCTGACTCCCACCCTCCCTCTAGTATAGGACGTCATTCATGAATCGCCTCTTACGTCTACTTACGTCACACATTTTTTTTAAATTAAATTTTTCCCAAATGAAATTTTTTTTGAAATTAGGCGCCTCAACCGAATTCAGACTTCTGTCCAATTGTCTTTATAACCAGTGATATGGCGGATTTCGGTCGACCATCTTTCACTCAAGTGTTCAAAAGAAACAACTCAAAATCGACCCAATTTAGTAAGCCGCCAAAAATGTGTGCGGCAGCGATGATAATAGGTATGTGTAGGGTGTTTTGTGACATTCGTGTGATTAGTATCGTCATTTTTATTCAATAAAACATCTTCAAACGACGCGCTGTTTTGTATACGCTTCAGCAATGCGTTCCGCATACTTGTGTGACTCTACATCCGAATGGCTGTAGTGATAGCTTCACAATCAGAATACTCAAATGTTAGGTGTTCAAATTCTGGTCTTTTCAAGATTTTTATTTGTAAAACATTGGCTGTAAAGTCAAGATAATGGCTTGATAGCGTGTTAGAAGAGTTTTCTCTAGTGCGATAAGACTCGAACTTTCCTCGCACGCTATCAGTCCTCTCAAAAGAATCATTAAAAAAATCTTGCCCAAAATGTCATCAAACACCTGCATGGAAAAGTGATGATTATTTCCCCGAATTGCAAGAAATATTTTTCTCACATCATTTTATATCAACAGAATCTCACTTTTAAATCTAAACAAAATACGGTCTGACAATTTCTTTTCACAAAGATTCAACTTCAAAATCACTTGGCCGAGATAAACAAAATCTCTTCACCGAACAAAAGAAACTGTGCCTGTTTCACACCCAATGGAATTGTTTATAAGAAAATTAAAACTGAAAAGCAATTCGGGAACAGTCACGTGCAAAGGTAAATGATGAGGGTCTATGTATAGATGCGGTGCTGAATATATATATCAACGACGGAAAATTCACGTTAGCTTTTCTTACCATAGAACAAATGAGAATTTAATTATGCGACGTCAGAAGCGCAATGCTATCGATAACGAGGACGAATTGGAAGACTTTCAAATTGTTTATGGACAGGATATGGTTGATTTGCTGAAATTATCGGAACAAGTTGATGAACTTGAGATCGAGTTGATGAGTGCTAGTGCTCATCGAAGCAGAGCAAAACGAGAGTCGGTTGACCATATTGGCAGTGTGATCACGGTAGTCACTCCGTTCAACATAATAAACTTCTGGTTCGTAAAATATTTCTTTCTTTGTTTTTCTACAGGAAATTCAAGATTCCTTAGAGGAGCTTGAGCTATCATTTAAAAGTCAGGGAAAAGTGGAATCACATGACGATGAAGATCGTAAATTTGGCGCAAAATGTTTCATTGAAAACAGCGGGAAGGTGAACTGCTCCGACATAATCTACGAAGACGAAAAAAGTTGGAAATTGTCTCGGGTCCAGATTGATTTGCTGATAAAGGTTTTGAAGAACAAGATCAGCGATCTGAAGGACATCAAAAAACATTTGAAAGAACATAAACCCGCCCACATGAAAGACTACGACGAAATCCCTTCGATCGAAGACGACGAATATACCAAAGACAATCATCCAACATTACGCAAACACAATCAACACAGCCATTTCGATCACGATCAACCATTGGCCAACCGCACCACTGACCGTAATGAACAGAGAAGGCATCAATTGACAGCTTCATCAGCCAATAGACATCGTAACATTGATGAAGAAATGGTACGGAACAACGTCACTTCGCCACGATTACACAATTCGCATCATCATCGACCAAAGGGAAATCGTTCCCATTGGAATACAGTCCGCCAACATCATGCGAAAAAGGTGAATCTTGAGGATTTGTTTGCCGTCGATAAATCGAAAGATAAAATGACAACGCACGCACCAGTCAGCGTAACAGAAAGTGATATTCTGAGTACAAGTAGCACCACATCGAAAATGGACATTGAAGACGAAACAACGAGAAATTATTTCGATGAATTGGAAACATCGACAAAGTTTGAGGAGGATTTTCACACTGATGACCCTCCTAGTCGACACAAAACCACGAATGAATTGAGTGGTAAATTTTGAATGCTTTGGTCTGTTGGAATATTCGTACGAACTTTGTAATTATTCACAGGATCGACGACGAATAGTCCACGAATCGCTACAGTTAAAACCGAAGTCGTTACCGAAGATCCAGACGATGCGGAAAGTGACTTCAATCCAGAAGACAAATCGTCATGCTTGTGCGCAGATCTCGAGGTGTAAGTGTGCTCTTGCTTTGTAAGATTTGGTTTCCACTTAACATTTTTCGTCTGGTTCAAATTCGTCTCTCTAATTTTTGGAGGAATTGTAGATGGTCAATTCTTACTATTTGACTAGCTCACACCCTAACCTTCTTACATTAACAGCGCTACAGTGAAGCCAGATTTGGCCCGTGATGCTCGTCGCAAGCTAAAAGAAGAACGTCAGAAGAAAAAGGAGAGAAAACGTAACCGAAAGGCTAAATTGGAGAAAGAGTGTCTAGCAGAGAGAATGAACTGTTTCAGGTATGTTCATCAACGTTGTCCATTTTTGAAATTAATTAATTTCATTCAACCAGTCACGACAATACCCACTGGCGTACTCCACCGCTATGGAACGATGAACCGTTTTGCTTCTGCATGAATGCGAACAACAACACCTATTCATGTGTGAGAACCATAAATTCGACGCACAACTTCCTGTATTGCGAGTTCACCACAGGAATGATAACCTACTACAATTTACGGATAGGTAAATTCGGTTGCTGCAATTTATGATGTGAGAACCACTGATCGATTTCAAATTTTACAGATCCGTTCGAAACACAAAATAGAGCCGCGTCATTGACGCCAGAGGAAAAGTCATATCTACATGACACGTTGGAGCATTTAAAAGGCTGTCGTGGTAAAAGCTGCACCCTTCCCAGACATAATACCATTCCCGTTCAGCAAGATCATGACAATGTACAAAACCAAAGAATCGGAACGAAGCGAAAAATTGACATAGGTAAGAACTAAGGGGACTTGCTCCCGCACCCACCGATATAAACGGGTTGGGCTTTTGCAACGAGAACTCAGTTGCGTGATTCGAATTCATTGCTTTAATTTTACATGCAGCTTCGAATCGTCATTTAGCGGATTTCGGTGAACCAAAGAGACGAAAAATATCAAAGTGAGATTGAGATGAAAATTTTTTTTTTTATTGTCCGGTGAATGGATTAATTTGTTTGTGTTGGCCTGGTTTTTCTTTTGTGTAAACTAATTTTCACTCCCTCTTCTTTGTCTTGAGCTGTTTTCTTGGATTCGTTTCTATTGATTGAATTAATGCATTTGACGGGATAATTTAACAATGTGC
>JANTFA010044452.1:0-15308 GCA_026413405.1 Phytosciara flavipes | reverse complement strand
GTAATCCCCACAAAGTCGATTGAACCATTTCTGTACGTCGGCTACACTCCACAAATACACTGGCTTCGGTCGTGTTGCTATTGTTGTCTGTAATCAGATAAAATTTCACTTCAGTTCACAAAAATTTCACTTCAGTTCACAACAATGATAGTCGAACCACACTGGGAGACTAGACACTAGAGACATTTTCTGTAATCATAACACAATCGTTTCCGTATTCTTTCCTTCTTGTCGTTAGCTATTCGAATTATTTTGGGAAGAACAGCGGGATACAATAGTGAAGAAACTGGGTTCAACATAATCGTGGTCGCATTGCAAGTCTATTTGAATTATTGAAGAGTTTACTGCTTTGCTCTTACTTTCGGTTTGCTATTTGTTGTTAAAACTTCTTCAACCATTTTCGATGAATCGACATTAGAATATTCGTAACGAATTGGTTGGTTTGTTTCTCTTTTCTTTCCTTTTCGTGACGTCAATCTATGTTTTGCTTGTTTTCTCTATAGTTGTGTCGTATAGTCCCATCGACCGTATCCAGTCAAGTTTATGTTTTTTTGTTGTTTGTAATCACTTCCAAGTTATATGTTTAGAGATCGAATTCTGAATCTCTCGTCCCATTTCGAATGTCAAATGTGACAAATTTCCGAAAGTGTTCGATTAAAATACTTCTCTCCGAATTCGGAATTAGCGCGAATCGTTTGAAGTTTTTTTTTACAGTCAGCAACACATTCATTCTTTGCCTCTATTTCGGTAAAAACAATGAATTCTGGGACGTGAGCCAGACTAGGGCTCTGTGAGCTTTTTGCGGCTTCACTTCATTCCAGCTTTTTACAGTATTGTGCTGTGCGTGATTCACACAACGCAACGTGTTTCATAAAACTTTTTTGTACTAGGGTATGCGATCACATTATACGGTTGCGTAGGTACTAAGGTTACGTAAGTAATAGGACCACGTTAATAAATTACGTAAATAAATGGGCATTTCATATTTGGTTAAGAGTTCAGCTATGAAAATCGGAGATTTCCAATTTTTCAATCACGATCAAGTAATAATATCATTCCTGGTTATCAACAGTTTAGCTATAGTATCTTGTCCCGTGACTAACAGAGACTTGGCCATTTTCAATAGTGAGAACGCTAGGTATACGCTGTTCTGCCACAGCGTTTGCTACGGTCTTTCCTGGTTTTTTATTCATTTCCCGGTTAGGCCAGACTTCCGTCTTTCGATGAGAATTATATTTCACAATGAGAATAAAACTTCCTGATCGAAGTCTCATTTCCCTGTCATACTTCAATTTCCCGATGACGGCGAAAACAGTAACCAAACGCACTAGATTGTAACAAGGCTGGAAGCCTCAGGACCGGTCAAAATATGGATTGACATCGTTTGGGTTAATGCTAAAGGAAGGCCTTTAAGAGTCGGGATGAATGGAAGCGCACACTTACTTGTTTAGGTTGTGGTCCACAATTTCAGGCTTGTTCAGTTTGGCTACCACTTTTTCGCAAAGTGCGCGCTTTCTCTTTCTCATGTTCCGTTAAATCTGAGTGTCTGCAAAGGAAATTATTTCATTCATCGCTCAAGAGTCCAAACTGTGACCTTACTCCAACAAATATACTTCTCGATCGGTCAGCACGACATTCTCCATGGTCAACCTTTTCCTCAAGTCTGCTGTGTTTCTTTGATTTACACGCCGTCTTATCTCACTCGGAATCACTGGCATCAAAATTCGTTCCGCACACAGTTCCGACAACAGAGTCTTGAATTCAGGTTTGATTGCTCTGTCAACGAAAAACATTTTTTTAAATATTCAAAATTCGAAAAGTTTCTCAAAAAATGAACCTACGATGCTATTGAACCGTACAGTTGTTCGTTGATCAGAACGAGTACATCTTGTGCTGCATACAATAACATATCTGGTGACAACGGCCGTTCTGCCCAGTAACTGGGATTTTTTACGTAAATTTGTTTCACTTTATCTTTCAATGGATTGGACGGAACGTTGTACCATTGGCACAACTTATCTAACGATAGATTGTCCACTTCGTAGATCGGCATCCATTGCTCCTGACATTGGAGTATTACTTGAGCGACTTGAGTGTCGAAGACTTTGCGCAAAATTATGTGAAATTGCGCAAATAAATTGTGCGAATCGCCACGGCAATCGTGAATGATTTTGATCACACGATCGCTTTCCAGCACCGACTTTAAGCCACCATATTTCACAATTTGTGGACAGGTCTGTACGTCGAAAATGAAGGCTTCACCGTGCGTGGTACCCAATTGGATAATTGACAATTTACCGTTGACGTTGGCAATGCTTTCGCAGTCAAGTGAAACAACGATTGGCTCATCACTGCTGATTGCTCTGCTCAGTAGGGTATCCGTGATGACCATACTTTCTTTAGTGGTTGAAATGACTCGAGTGTTTTGATTAGATTGCGATGCATATGGACCGATACTTATGAGTGGACTCGATAAGGTTCTGTTCAATTTTGGACAGTTATTCTCGCACAGACTTTCCAATTTCATGTTGCTAGAACCATCTTTCGAATTGTTGCATTCAACCAGCAAAACACTTTCATTTTCAACTTGGAATGTATCCGAATGTTGCAACAAAAATTTTTTGAATTCTTTGTTCCTGGTTGATAATCGAAACTTACGCAACACCTTTCGAATTTGAGGTGGTGCATCACTGTGAAACCCGAGCAAAGTTTTTATCGGCATTTTTGTTCCGAAGCCGTACTGCATCAATTTGTCTTTGAAGTAGTCCTTCGATTCTTTTAAACAGTCACTCTTCTCTGGATCGGAGTTACGTTTTGTGTCACTGAATGAATTCATTTTAACGGCGAGCAATCGATATTTTACCAGCAGACTCTCGATTCCTGCAATACAAATTTAAAATTGAATAACTAAAATGGACACCTCTATGGAAACGACTTCATGGTAATTTTCATCAGTTCTACTGAAGTGGTAAATTCAAGAATGTTCGTATCTTTCGAATGTTCCACTATAATCACTGTGTCACATAGGCCTCAGAGTATTGCCGGCATTCAACACTTCGCGAAACAGCAGTTTACGATTAGGCAAAATCCATTGGTGAAACCTTTAAGGAAAATGTGGGGTGCGTAGTCACAACGTTCAATACTTACTTTGGTGCATCATGCACGAGAAGACTTGCCTATTCATGATAGGAAATTTTTAAAAAAATCGGGAGAAAAATCAACGAAACAACTTGATTCTTTTGATATTTATAAACAAAAATCAGATGCTGTCTAGTGACATAATGTTACGTCACATGACAGATTTGTTGTACAAAATGTGTGTTCGAAAATATCGGTTTCAAATATTCGATGTTCTGACTAAACAGAGGTTGAAACTCACCTCTGACTTCTACACGATCTCGGTATCATCTAAATAACTGCAATTGCTGTCCCATGCGGATATTTATCATTGCATGTACATGTGCCGCCCGCGAAAAGTGATCATTACATGCATGACACATGATACTTGTAATAACAACTTTCGACATGGGACTGCGATTAAAACAAACTTAACTATGTTGGATGCTGGAAGTAATTCATTTTTCGGGGCAGTTTATGAGACTCGTGAGCAGTGAGTTCATTCCAAGCAGCTAGCTTCGTAAACTGTTATCTTGACTCGCCTTCGGCTCGGATATGCAAACTCTACATTTGTCAAAATCTAAAGCTTGTTGCTTCTGTACGACTTATGTGAGTTCGACTCGTATCACAAAATTGTCCCTTAAGTAACAAGTGGCTTTCATCGCATGCAACGTAATCTCCTATTTCATGCCTCGCCGAATTTTTGTCATAATTTGGTCACTCGGCATGAACTAGTACATTACGTTACCTGCTTCCAAATGGTTGTTCTAGCCAAGTGGAAAGGCTATGGCTATAATTTCACCACGAGTCAAAACAACGGATTAGTAGTTTACATTGGATGCTGCGAAAGCTATTTAATTCATTGATGAGGAAACCATTTCGTGATACAAGTACAACGCTTGTCTAGAGACAGTTATCGAAGCAGATTGCTAAAAAACATTCAAATGAGTTTGCTTTTGTCATCAAATGCAAATAATTTCCGAATTAATGAATCACGTAGCAGTATCCAATGTAGTCTGGTTTACTGCCTGCAACATGCGAAAGTTGCGAAAATTTTATGAAAAATGAACCGAAAATGTCCATTCTATGTAATGTTTGACTTTCGTGTGGTGACAGGCAGTAAAGTATCTTTCATGCTGAATTCACTTTCTCACACTACCGGAACAGGATATCAGTACAAGATATCAATGAAGCATGTAAGGTTGTATACGCACCTGTTCGCACCTCACCTCGTTCGGACTGCAACCACTGCAACTTGCATATATAAATCTACAGCCCACACAAAACACTATCTTGGATCTACCATCGAGTCAAATCGTTTTGCTGCAATCAATTCAGTCTTGGATAGCTACTTCGTAAGTCAGATCAAAGTTGGATTTTCCTTTTACCCCTAACTCACGAAATATTTAGCATCCATGCTACAGATAGAATTGATTACTTCTTTCGAACGTTTTGAACCGAACCGAAGCACCTAGCATAGTGAATAGAAAAGAAGCAATCCATGACAGTGTGAAGAATCATTTCTGTGAATGCAAAAAACACTTATGACACTTTCTCTCTATGAGAAACCATTCTTTTCTCATTCGAAAATATTGCGCTATGCAAAAGATCGAAGAAGACGAAAACTACCCAGTAACCGGTGTGTGACGTACACAACCGGTTTTTAATTAGTTTTGTTGTTGGACTCTGCCTTTTTTAGTTAGTTTTTTTTTCATTGCCTCTTCAACAGTTTATTAATAGCGTCGGCATTCAACATAAATACGCATCCAATCCAACAAAAGCTTATCAGTATCTACTATAATTCAACCAACATGATACACGGCTACTGGAACATTCGAGGCGTAAGTGGCGAAATAGCACTTATGATTGTTAACCAAAAATTTCAATTTTCTTTTTGGCTTCTCTCTTACAGTACTCACAGCCCATTCGTCTACTTTTGGCTCAAGCTGGAGCTGAGTACGAAGATAAACGGTACAACTATGGATCGACACCGGAGACGCTAAGAACGGAATGGTTGAATGACAAGTTCAACCTTGGATTGGATTTCCCGAATCTTCCGTACCTCTTCGATGGTGATGTAAAAATCACTCAAAGCATTGCCATTATGCGTTATCTGGGACGAAAATTCAATTTGGTCCCAAGCGATGCAAAGGAGGCAGCTCGTGCTGATATGATCGAACAGCAAATTATTGACTGGAGAGGCCAGCAATCGGATTGTTTTTACAATTCCGATCATGACAATGTCAAGGCGGCGTACATTGAAGGATTGGCTGGCAAAGTAAAATCATTGTCCGATTTTCTGGGGAATAACGAATGGGTGTCTGGTGGTGGATTGTCGTATGTTGATTTCTTGGTCTACGAGTGGATCGATGTCAATCGTACTTTCTATCCGGAATTGCTAAATGGTGCTGAGAGCTTGGAAAAGTACCAGAAACGTGTTGAGGCACTTCCTAACATTGCCGCATACATCAAATCCGATAAGTTCCTCAAATCTCCGTTCAATGGTATTACAGCAGCATGGGGTGGTAAGTAGATGTAGCTGCGAAATTCACAGCAACATCAACGAGATGAAATCTCTATTCCGACATTAAATCTGTGCATTTTGTTCATCGAATGAATAATTAAAAGTATTTTTGGATCAAAAAACTTTTGCTGTTTCGTCTTATCAATTTGTGCATAAGGTCAAAAGGTCGTCTCTGTATTTTTACATTTTGTTTCTGCTGTGTTCACTTCTTGAGTTGTGGAAGTGTGGCGGCTGTAGAGCGGCATTCATGCTTTGCTTAGATGTGAATAACACTCCTCAACACTTTTCTACTTAAATTTCTAGGGTGGGTGGGGGTTAGAAAAAACTGACATTCCTTTTTATAGGCGGAAAATTGCGGACACACAAAGTTGGGGGATTCCAAAATTCCTAAAAAAACAGTGGATGTCCCCTTAGAAACTGTTACCCGGGTCACCTTCAGACCACATTATTTCGAACATTTTTACCGGGTATCGGATCTGCCTGTCATGTCTAAAACCACTTCAGTTCTATAAATGAAATATTTCCATGAAATTTCCCTGAACGACGCTGAAGCTATTTGACTATGTGTATTCGGTTCATGGACCCCAAAATCGCAATAACAACAAATGCTATGAACGATGAGAGCGGTATTCACTACACAACCACGGTAGTCTCATTCAACATAATGCCGCAACACTACTGACCAGTTTATAATCATCTAATTATGCGTACGATGTGTGATGCTATGTTGGACACACAGACACGTGTAGAAACCGGTATAATTATCTAAGCGTTCGATGTGTGACGTAATTTCGGCTCCGATAAAATCGATTCGAATAAAAGATTATTGTTGAATTATTATAGCACTCAGTCCGATAAAATACGTCGTAGAGGTAAGAGCAGGAAGTTATTGTAAACAAGTATGACTTTGATTCACGGTTACTGGAACATTCGAGGTGTAAGTTTTATATCTCGTCTCTTCATTGATGTATAAACAATAAATTTGAATCGAATTTCCCTTCAGTATGCGCAACCTATTCGTCTAATTCTGGCTCAAGCTGGAGTTGAATATGAAGATAAAAGGTACAACTTCGGACCAACTCCCGAAACTTGGACCACTGAATGGATGAAGGATAAGTTCAACATTGGATTAGATTTCCCGAATCTTCCGTACCTATTCGATGGCGACGTGAAAATCACTCAAAGCATTGCCATTTTACGGTATTTGGGACGGAAATTCAATTTGGTCCCGACCGATGCAAAGGAAGCAGCTCGTGTTGATATGGTCGAACAACAAATTCTGGACTGGAGAGGCCAGCAATCTGAATGCTTTTACCATTCCGATCATGAGAATGTCAAAGGTGCGTACATTGAAGGATTGGCAGGCAAAATAAAATCATTGTCCGATTTTCTGGGAAATAACGAATGGGTGTCTGGTGGTGGATTGTCGTATGTCGATTTCTTGGTCTACGAGTGGATCGATGTCAATCGTACTTTCTATCCGGAATTGCTGAATGAGGTTGAGAATTTGGAAAAGTACCAGAAACGTGTTGAGGCACTTCCTAACATTGCTGAGTACATCAAATCCGATAAGTTCATCAAATATCCTATCAATGGTGTGATGGCAGCGTGGGGTGGTAAGTAGTTGCGAAAATCACAACAACAACGAGTTTAAATCGCTATTATGTGAAGGATCTGTGCATTTCGTTCACCGAATGATTAAAATATTTTTGATCAGAAAAGTTTTGTTGTTTTGTGTTATCAATTTGTGCACACGGTCTTGAGAAATCTATGGATGCATAACGCTCTGCTTCGGTGATGCTATGGAGACGCAGAATTCATGTTCATTTGTAAGTTGTGAAAAGTTCTTCCCATTGTCTCACCCAAATTCAACAGAAGACAGAAGAGTGGGCGGACGTGATTCGGGGAAAGGTGGCATGCCATGTTACAGGCGGAAAAGTGTGGACATAGGAGAGTGGGATCAAAAATTCCTCTGTAACAGGTTATGTTCTTTATGGGTGTCTCCTGACATAAACTGTTACCTGGGTGAAAATGGAAGTCTTAAATGCTCGAAATACGTAATCTCTTAGCTCAAAAAACAATATATTTAAGACCTTGAGACTACTACGTACTTCGAGCATTTGATACTTTCATCTTCACCTGGGTATCGAGTCTACTTGTCTCGTCCAAAACCTTCACATCCTTCAGGTATTCATCAAATTTCCTTGGATTCGACGCTATTTGTCTATTTCGATCCTATTCATGGACGCTTGAGTTGCTATAACAACGAAAGCATTGAGCCATTAGACCGGTTTTCACTACACAAGGTAGATTCATCCAACATATCGCTGTCCAATGTTAACTCAGAGTGATGATTGAGCTCGGGTCAACATCAAACGAATAACACAAGAAAATGATCTCAATTCTCATCCCCTAAACCTTGAACCAAATTTTCTCAGTTCACACATTGTTATACCATGTGTGACCAATGCACTGTCGCTGCTTGACAGTGCTCTGTGTCTGACGTAATTTTAGCGACTACGTATTTCTAATATCTTTAACATGTAGTGTCACACTTTGGCCTCCTCCTGTTGCAAAGTGGACGTCATTTATGGATGGATGGATGGATTAACATGATCAGTCTGATACGATACCAAGAATTCCAGAAACGAGTTGAGTTATTACCTAACATCGCTGCGTACATCAAATCTGATAAATTTATCAAATATCCCATTAATGGTGTGCTGGCTAGATGGGGTGGTACATGAATACCAAGTCCGCTAATTATTTACCGCACTGACGAATTCAAGAAGATGTACGAGGGTCCCAAACTTTAACCCTAGACTTTGTAAAAGGTCGAAATCGGATCCTTGAGTAAGGAGAAACATTTTGTGTTTGCTTAGAGTCGCCAAATCAGTGGTGTAAGCAATTTTAACAAGGGATGAGTTTCAATGGATTGATTCAAAGATTCAGTGTTGCAGAGTAGGTTTACGGTACGTATGACTTTCATGGGCATCTAGCTATACGTCGTGCACTACTCGTACGGGTCCTCTTTACCTTATGTTGTTCGTTGCTTTGTGGTCATGTTATGGTAGGAGTTTTGTCGATTCAATGGCCCATTTGAATAGAACAAACAGATTAAAATGAGCGTGGACTACAATTATTTGAATCATTAACTGCTACTCGTACTCATGAGTAGTAATCTCCTATCACCTATCACCAATGACGGCAATGCACTACGCGTCACTTAGTGTTCTCTCATAAGGATTTCTCATAACAGCACACTGCTTGTTGCCAGCTAAGGACAAAGGTATCAAACTACATTACAGATACGTCAGACAGTTTCAGCTCTAACTATTGGTCCACTAGCGGAATCTCACAACTTGTTTTTCAGATCGATGCGACCACTACTTGAAAAATCAAACGAAAAAATGTTTTAAGAGCTAGTCTCATTTTGATGATGATTTATTTAGATTTTCAAATTATTTTTTTTTACATTTTATTTTCCACTGGAATTATTTATACAAAAAAAAGATATTTCAGACAATTTTCAGTTTAGCACAAAAGAATATACGTGAAAATACATAATGACGAATGATACAGCCGAAGTGGTAGACTATTCATGAATAGACAGCAGTAGGGCACCCTTGTGGGTAGCTTCGAATATTGCCTGAAATTTAAAAAGAGAAAGCAAGAAGAATGAGCATCATGACTCGGCGAGATTTTCATTCAATTTTTCCCGAAAGCCTTCTTCAATAAAATCAATTTGACAAATAAAAGTTGACTCCCTACTCTCATTCGGATGCGTATTCTATGACAGTAATTAAAGTTTCTCGGCAAAACCTCAGATTTCCGAAAAATCCGAAGTAAAATCAATTAGTTTGCAATTGGGGCAGCAGTGACACTCTGGTTGTTGTGAAAAGAAAAATGCAAAATTTTAATCTGTTCATGTCTTCCCTGATTATCGCCTAGGGGTAAGTCTCTTTTTCAGTCTTGTCATCAGGAATCGGCAATAACTCAACAATCAAACACTTTTATGAGTCAGTTGTATGTCGTACTCTCTCCAAACACATTCCCCAAAAAGCTGGGTGGGATATGCAATGAACTCATAATAAAGGGTTTGCTCGTTTGCTTGCTTGCACTGAAAAAACGTGCCGTATAATTACGTCAAACTTGACGGGAAGATGGAGCAAAACGTGACGATCCTAACAAATCTGGGTCAAATTTGACCCAATTTGCGTGACGGGAAGGTCGAAAACTTCATTCAAAAAAAGAATAAATTTTCTATTTTCTAAACTGACCACTGACTTAGGTGAATATAGTTTTACCCGCAGGCTATTTTGACAGCAAAAATTTACCCGAGCGCTAACCCTTTATGGATGAGTCATTTGTTTATGGGCAGTGACCACACAGCTAACTTATGTGGTTTTACTGTAAGTCGCTGTTCGTTAAAACAGGTGAAGTAAAAGATTTTGATGAATTTATTTAAGATAATGCCAACGAAGGCATCCACAAAAATAACGGGAACGGTTCATTTGAATCTTCAGACCCACCTGCCCCTAGAACGATAAAAACGTCAACATTTTCTTTGCTAGCTTTAACTTGGGCTCCCCACTTTACTACCGATGTGATTTATCGATGCCCCCTACCCCCGTGTCTATGATTGCCACTCGAAATATTAGGACGCCCAAAACACTCACCTTCTTTGGATCGTTGAAAATATTTTCGGACACACCAATTTTCAGAGGAGTCTTCTGATCGAGTGTTGCAACGACCGTAGCTTGACGAATTCCATCCAGCCACTCCCAATTGATTGACGAATGCGAGAAATACTGCAACATCGGCATGCCGGCCACCATATCCATAATTGGCTTTCCGGTGACGACCTCATATCTCCCGAAATACATCGACAATTCCTGCAGTGTTGGCAGATGTTCGCGCAACATTTCGTACAAATTTCGTCCGATTTTGTTGTCGACGCTGCCCAATCTCAGGAATTTGAGCATTTTGATTGATCTAAGAGCCCGGATGGTGTTGCTGTCGACTACGATTCCCTGAATGTTCACTGTTTCTAATGAACTGATCTGAGCCAATCCATTGATCATTTTATTGGAATCGATATAGTTGTACTGATTTTTGCGTGTCAGCGTGATTTTCTTCAGCCTTGCCAGTCCGCTGAAATTGAGGCCTTCCGTAACGCCTACGAAGCATGAGAAATCCAATTGAAGTTCCTTAAGTCGATCCAATTTTCCCGCCGGCAGAGAGAGACACGGCACATAACTGCAGCATATATCCGACTTCAAATTGAACAATCTATTCGTCCATTTAGACAGAGGGAAGCGTTCATGCTCTCTCATTCTCGGACAATTGGTGAATGTGATATTCCTCAATTTTTTGTGGTTCAATTTTGTGAAAAATTTGCCGCGTAGTCGGTTACAGCCCTGCAAGTCAAGCGTTTTCACTGCATTTCCGGACATCATAGCCTTTACATGAATATCGCAGATATTCGTGGAAGATTTGATGTGCAATTTCTTGAGATTCACAAAAAATTTCTTGTTCCGATGCAACATTGCGCCAAAATCTCTCTTTACTGACGTTAACGTTACTTCCGTAACATTCGGACAATGTTTTATCAACAGATCGAACTGTGCGCCAGTAAGAAAATGCCAGTCAATAGAAGTGATGTGATCACCAATTGCTTCCAATATAATCGGCAGGTTTGCTTCACTTATAGACGTGTCTTTCAGAGGCATACCGAATGAAAAGTTCGCGTATTTTCTGTAGTAAAGCTGTCCGGCCGACTGCATTCGTGTAGACGTCTTACACACACTGATGGCATCCATTAAAGTTAAATGAGACATGATGTATAGGAGACAGTGATCGTTGACTTTTTCCATACTGGTGGCATCCGGATCGATTTTTACTTGATGTGCATCGTCTGCAATTTTGAGAGTGAATTTCGAACATCTCGTGTATCCAGCTGAATCTTTGTTTTGAATCAATCTGAAATTTAATTTGATTTGATGAAATGACGAAAATCTAGCATTCATTTTGTGTTGTTCATTTTGTGTAAAGTGTCATTACGCACGACAAAAATTGCATTTAAACAGGAACCAAAAAAGGTGGTCAGTCTATGTCAGGACGAAATTTTCTGAATAAAATTTTAAGGCATTTCGTTTGTTTTCAATTTTTAATTTCGATTCCTTCCCTAATTGGTATGTTAAACCAAAGATGACCTTGAACTAGAAGCATCATCGAGTACGGCTTTTTGCCAAACCTTCGAGTTTTTTTCAAGGTTACGAGCTAGGCAATTTGAACTTTCGACAAAACTGGGAGGTTCGAACTTTCTGGAAAAGTTCGAGTTTTGAACGAATTCACAAAAGGTTCAAGGGGGACTTTTTTTAATGAGTACGTCCCTCCTATGTAATCCTCAAAAATTCCAAATAAAGGAGTGGTTTACCATTCGAGTTCGGGTGATAAAAATGCTATGTCGCGAATGAAAGGCGTTGACCACATCAAGCGGGGGAAAATTGTTTTTGCTCACATGGGCTTTTGAAAGTCGTATGAATGTATATTAGACGATCCAAACAAGAAATGGAATTGGAAACGATTTTGACCAATTTTTAGATTGACGCAGTAAGTTCTCAGTTCCCAGTTCCGTTATTTGTGCTTTCGGTTGCACCGTCCAACTCATATTTTCTGAGAGTAATTTTTTAAACAGAATTGAAGTCTTTGATTCGTCGGCGAATAGATAAATTAGAAATTTGAATTACCGAGTAACCTTGCAACTTAAAACTTGGTGGTTTCAGCCATCAGTTTTTGCAAATTCTTCGAATTTTCTCAGAATTTTATGTCGGACTTAAAACTGCCGAAGTCAGACGTAAAATTGAACTTGGATGAGCAGTGAATGGCTGGATAGCTCGAAAACTCGCATCGGGCGTTGTTTGAAGAAATATGTAAAAACCTTTTCGGGTATTACCCGAATGTCCGTAGGGCCAGTACGAGGCACCGTTTTCGAAACGCATGCTATTTTTCGAAAGTGAAACAGCTGGGAAAAGAAAGTTTTTGATGCGTGAAGTGTGTTCCGTTAGTACATCGAATGAGACGGAAGCGTACACAAAAGCAAACAAATTGGCACCAAAAGATCATCTCTAAAGTAGAGTCGGGCATCACATACTACGACTATGACACATCAACGTTGGATCAAAATTACTATAAACTGGAGATCACCATCATAGCACGTAGTGGTAAACTACCAGAAATAGAAGGAAATATATGAGGCCAACACTAGGTCAATACAAGTAAAAACTTCAAGTTGTTGAAATCGATATGAACTCTCGACTAAAACTATGTCCCAACACTGCAAAAATCTCGGTCTACATCTTATTCGATCACGTTGAAAATTTGCATACAACTTGCCTCTGTGTACTTCAAAAAATTCCAGTTATTGAAAAGAAGTTTTGTGACCTTCACAGCATTTAGCTCCAGTCTATTTGCATGAAATTGTGAGAAAACTGAAACAAAATCGACTTCATCGACTTCAAGTTTCAACAACTTTACATTCCATCCAACTAATGAATGCCCTATGATATCAATATCAGCTCCATGTTTTCGTGCTATGAGCCATACTACATAACTAAATCAAAATCAAGGGTCTAGGTGAGTCTAAAACAACAGATGTTCTCAACTAGACTAAATAAACGAAATTGGAGTCGTGCACCGCATAGAGCGGATGATGTAATTTATTCTCATACGATTGAATCAATTAAAAGTTCAAAGTCGTACGGCACCTCTCGACGCAAAGCTCTACAAAAGAAGCCATATATGCGCTTTGGTGTAGCACTCAAGCGTTTGACGAAATATTTTTATTCCTGAAATCAGCACATCACGAGACATAGTTTGAATCGAGAGCGGTGAGAGCTTACAGATGAATTTCAGCAGCTTAATATTTTCGACTTGGGTTAACCTGCACCCAGCAATGGATTAAAAACAGACTGAAAATGATGAACAAGAAACTCGAAAAAAAGCTTGGAGTTTGGGCCAAAAGGTTTTGGGAAGATATGAAAATCTAAGTCGTTTCGGGTTCAGGTAATAAACTTGCTAATGAGCCCAAGCTTTCGACCTATTATGTTCACTCGAAACAAATGTGAAAGTTGGTGGCCTGAAAGATTTCTAATTAAGCACTTGGGGAATGATGTCGAATGAACGAAGTCGTAAGAAAGCGAGTTAGAATTATCATATCAGTATGATTCGGTACCAGGAAATTAGTTCTATTGATTCACTTCGATAAGACGAAATTTCTGAACCGAAATCGTCATCTCAAATGTAAATCTCAGGCGGAAAGTCTGAAGTTTGGATTCGATCGAATAACTTATTATAGCAGAAGGTGCAGATGAGTAAACATTCTCCAGATATCGGAAACCAACCACCCGATAGAAATGCTAATCTTTCGACTTTAATATAAGTGTAAGAGTCCCATTGAGTCAACAAAATGTCCGTGAAAGGAATTGGGATCGATACTTCGAGCCTGACACTCCTCTTGAACTACAATCAATGATGTGATGGAAGCTTAGAATCCAAAACAATGACACATATAAATCGTGAAGGACTTTGGATCATTTGACTTTTAATCTTCTTCTCCCAATAAGATGCCTCAATCAAATGAAATAAAAAACAAGTTCGCGCCAACGCAACACTTCATCCCCAAAATCAGTCAAATAAAAATGTACTTACGCAGCTGCATCGTCTGGCACAACGAATGTTACATATGCCAGCCACTCATTGTTCGACTTTTTCGCGATATCCACATGTTCCACAGGCCCGTCGCGTTCGAAGTACCCTTGAATGAATGCCTTGCAGCGCTATAACAATCGCATTGTTCGTTGAAAATCAAATTCCCAAAGAAAACAAAACAATTTTAAACAAAATCTCTTACATCTTCGCTGAGATCAGTTGGCACATTACTGACTTCGATCGTTCGAATAGGCGTGTTGTCTTCGAGATATAAGCAGACTGCGTAATTAGAGTTTTTCTTTTGGTAGTAAAATGTTAGGTTATGAAATGGACGCTGGTTGAACTTACGCTTTGGCTTCTTTTCCGGCGAAGCAATAATCTGCTGAGGCGATGAACGCTTACGATTCATTTTTTGACAATATACGTGACAAAAAATATATAGAAAGAATTAGAATTACACTAATGAAGAAGAAATAAAACTTAAAAATGAAAAATACAGAAATTGTCTCGTGTTCGCATCACAAACTTGTATAATATAGAACCGACGAGTGTCAATGGCGCTATGACTGTGATACAAAGAGTGAAAGCCGTTTTAATTTTGTGCGCAGATCGCGCAGATTGATGCGTTGATAGCGTTGATAGACTTGTGCGCGGTAGTTGCTGCAAAATTGAAGTTCGTTTTTCGGACGACACCTAAATATTATTCCGTTTGCACTTTCTCGCCGGAAGTGTTAAAAATATATCATGAAGTCAGCTTAGGCCACAGTGACACAATTTGGAATGATATGGAAGTTTTTTTCACCGTTTTGTAGATAGTTTGAATATGGAGACAATTTAGGACAATTATACTTCACGGATTTCTAGATTACACTGAACACTTTTGGCAAGTTGATTTATAAATCAAGCCAAATCAGAGTGGCTACTAATCATTTTGTAATTTACTTTCACTGGGGTG